>APFE031131488.1:600-42254 GCA_000404065.3 Pinus taeda
AAGCATATTTCAGTATTTTCCATTAATGAAATGAAGTATTATTTCCGCTGCATCTTTGTGTATTTGGTTATCTCTGTATTTTATTGCGTTCCTGTTTAAATCCGGATCAAACAAAGAATATTTTGGGAACATAGATTATACGTGATAGAAAAAGGAAGAAATTGTTGCTGTCACAAAAACAATACCTTGGAAAAGTATTGGAAAAATTCAATATGGATGATGCAAAATTTGTAGGTACACCACTTCCCATTTCAAATTAACATTTAAAAAATGCCCCATTACTACTGAAGGAAAATAAAAAATGTTCAAGATTCCATATGCTTTTGCAGTAGGAAGTCTTATGTATGTTATGGTATGCACTTACCCTGACATTGCACATTCACTGGGAGTAGTAAGTAGATTTCTTGTAAACCCAAGCAAAGGAACATTGGAATGCAATTAAGTGGACTTTTAGATATATTAAAGGATCGATTGACTATTGTTTGTGCTTTCAAGGTACTAATACCTTATTGGATGGATTTAAAGATTTTGTTTTCACAGGGGACATGGATTCTAGAAGATCCATAACATGTCACATCTGTGCTTTTGTAGGGGTTGTAGTATCACGAATATCTAGACTGCAAAAGTTTGTGGTTCTTTCTATCACAGAAGCTAAGTGTATGGAAGCAACCGATGCATGCAAGAAAATGATTTGGATGAAGAGGTTCCTAGAGGAACTAAGTTTGTAGCAAGAAAAGTATGTATTGAATTGTGATAGCCAAAATGCACTCCATGTTGCCAAAAACCCCACTTTTCACTACAAGACAAAGCATATTGAGAGGAACTAATTTTGTAGCAAGAAAAGTATGTATTGAATTGTGATAGTGAAAATGCACTCCATGTTGCCAAAAACCCCACTTTTCACTACAAGACAAAGCATATTGATGTCAGATACCATTGGATTCACCAAGTGTTCAAGGATGGGTTGTTATAGTTGGAGAAAATACACACAAAGGAAAATTTAGCTACCATTGGATTCACCAAGTGTTCAAGGATGGGTTCTCCTAGTTGGAGAAGATACACACAAAGGACAATCTAGCTGATATGTTAACAAAAACATTGGCAAGGGATAAGCACGATATGCCTTCAATGCCCTATTGCAAAGATGATAAAATAAGGCTTGGGAAAGACTTGTAACTAAGAGATAGAAATTTGTATTTGGTTAAAAAAAAAAATCCAATGGATAAGCACGACATTTGTAGCGCCTTGGTTGCTAAAATAAGACTTGGGAAAGATCTGTAACTAAGAGATAGAAATTTATATTTGGTCTCAAGTGGGAGATTGTTGTGTGTGAGACCAAATAAATAAAGTAAAAGAATAATGTAATGACTTCTTGAAACTTCTCAAAAAGTCTACAAGATGGTTTTGGGTTAGTGGTTTTGGACTCATGGTTTTAATAGCACACGGTATTGTGTCAATAATATTTCTCTAGATCATTTTATGAGAAATTATTTGTATATACTCTTGGTTAGACATTGCATGTGGAGCGAGAAGGCAAGGAGATTGGAGTTGAGAAAATGTTTGTAAATTTTTATTTAATGAAAAGTTACAACTTTTTCTGGTGGTTTTTCCCAAAGAAAGTTTGTGTTTCCATAAATCTAATATTATATAAATAATTTGTTGGTTGTTTTAACATTACGAGCTAGTATAAACTCAAAATAATGCAACTCACACAATATTCATGGAAGTGATGTCAAATCTAATCAATAAAACAAAATAAACTTAACGCCCATGTTTTAAAATAAACTTGTTTCATATTTGAAGCGTGGTTACATAGAAACAGGTTCGAGGACGGTTCTAGTCACCAATTTTTTTATTTCACGGTTGGCAACACTGTAGCTATCTCGGTATTTATAGCCGTAGTGGAAAGCTCTACTGATGTCAAAAGCATATGTCATGGAAGAGATGGGAACATTGTTATCCGGTCGGAGTAACTCCCAATTTTGTTCTTTAATCAAAGTTATTCACCACAGAGTTGATATGATTGAGAGCATCTTCCTCTGTTGTTCCAGGATTGTCTTTCATATAACAAGATATACACGAAGATTCTTCTCCACGGGACCTGTCTGCCTACATTCCCAATACCAATATGATTCCAAAGAAAAACAGTTTAAAAATAGATGGCAAATTCGATATAAATTTGTCGCCGATGGTTTTGATTAGAGTGAGTTGTTGGAAGGTATTAATTCCAACTACCCACCATTAATATAGCCACTAGATTAATCTAGAGAATAGAGTAGATGTTTCAGGTGCAGTTTCTAGAATTCGACGGATACATTGATAAATAGGCAAGCTTCGTGGAGAAGCCACTGCCCCATCAAACTCCATAATTTTCTTTGTTGTGTATAAATACCTATTCATCATTGAATGAAGGCAAGTGTTCCGAGTTTTTTGTGTGTTCATCTCTGAAGTTCTGCACTCTTTAATTTGGTATCAGAGCAGGTGTGAGGTTGAGTTATGAAGAGCTGTGGGACACCTCAGTGAGTGCTGGTAAAGAGCTGTGAGTTCGGTGTTGGTGAACCGTGTAAAGGAGGCAGTAAGTCTGAAGGCTCGGTTGTGTGATGTGAGTTGGAGTTGTGTGCTATGAGTTGGAGTTAATAGTAAGCGCCATTGGTCGTGGAAGAGAACATTGACTCTTGGGTGAATCTGTAGCAGAGTGATATTTTATGTGTGAGCTCCTGTCCGAGACGTGTTGAGCTGAAGATCAAAGCTACTGAAGGTTGTAAAGAATTTCCAATCGAAGGTGAAGCTGTTGGACTAGCCGTTGCCATTTGGAGGGCACTGTGTGTTACGGGCTGGAGCCGTGAGAAACTTCTTGGAGAAGCGGCGAGCGTTAGTACTGCTGCACATTTATTTTTAATTGTTGCAATTGGTGCTGATTAGAGAGCATAGTTCGACGCTGAAAGTCGTGGACTGTGGTGGAGCATGGAAAGTTCAAAGCATTTGGAGTGTTGGTAAGAGAGAGCCGCTGGAGGGAAGAGTTGTTGTAGTAACAGTGAGACAGAGCTGTTGCTTACCATCTGTTTCTGTAAAGAGCTTAAAGGAGTCTTCCCTGCCTTCACTGGTATAGGGTGTACATAAGGGTAAAACCATAATCTCAATATTTTTTATAAATTGGTTGCACTATATTTAATCCATATCATACCTGGTGATAATTGAAGTTTTTTAATTGATTTTAAGCTGAAGGTCCGATAGTCTAAAAGTGAGATATTTTATATTGGAAGTTCGAACTAAGTAAAAAAAATAGTTGTGGTTGTTGTTTATGGTTGTATTTTTTGTGATTTGGGAGAATACTTTGTGGTTTTTAAGTGGGTATATTTTGTATGAAGTTTTTAAGAATTAATGGAGACAAGGAGTGATGATGGCAGTGAATGGTAAAATCTTGGTTTGTTTTTGGAGTAAGGAAATTATTTATTGAAATTGTGAAAAAAAAATTGTATCTTTGTGGAAAAGGATTTATAAGCTTATTAACAATGGCTAATATATTGGCAGAATCTTATTTATCTGAATCTAACAAGTTAGATGGTGAAAATTATGCAAATTGGAAGTTTAAGTTGTGGACTTTGATGGAAGGCAACAATACATGGGCGATTGTGTCTGGAACTGAAGTTAAGCCAGTGTCCCCTCAAGCTAGAGATGCTGCAATTCAAGATTGGGAGCGATGGGAAAACAAAGCAAAGGTGCCTCTGCGGATGACGGTTAAGGACAACATTATTCCACACATTAGAGAGTGCAAAAAATCCAAGGAGACATGGGACACTCTCAAAATTTTGTATGAGACAAAGACTACAAATCGAATATTGTATTTAAAGAGTAAGCTTCTTTCAATTAAGATGGAAGAAAATGAAAATGTTAGTGATTTCATTTCTAGAATTAAAGATCTAAAGGATAAACTAGGTGACATTGGTGAATCAATATCTAGTATAGACTTGGTTACTGTGACATTAAGTGGAATGCTTGATGAATATCAAATGTTTATAACTAGTCTTTGAGCTAGAGAGAAGGCTCCTACTTTTGATGAGTTGGCAGGTATACTTATGCACGAAGAAGAGCGGAGAAGAAGCATTAAACAAAAATATCCTAATTTAGATTTAGCATTGATGGCCAAAGGGAAGAAGTCCTTCAAAGGTAAACAGTGGAAGAAAAATAAAGGCAAAAAGCCACAGCTAAAATCATTTCAAGGTACCCCTTTGCCAAGGACAAATGCCAAATCAAGTAGAGATGATGTGTGTTATTACTGTGGAAAACCTAGTCATTTTGCTAAGAATTGAATGGAAAGGAGGTCTGATCAATTTAAACAAACAAGGCATTCAGGAAATTATTCTGATAGAGATGAAGCAATTAGTCAAGATGTTAGCAATCTTAAATTGTTTGTGTCCAATGCTGCTTTATCAGCAGAAACTGATGATGATAATGCTTGGTTTATAGATTTTGGTGCATCAATCCATATGTCATGCAAAAGAGATTGGTTTGATACTTATCATGAGATTAATAATGGTGGACACATCTATTTAGGAGATAATAGATCACATGAAATTAAAGGATATGGTAATATAGGTGTTATGATGCTTAATGGACAAGAAAAACAAATTCAAAATGTGGTGTCTATTCCAGGATTAAATAAGAACTTAATTCCAGTCTCTACTATCACAGATCAACATTTAAAGTAGAATTTGTGAAATCACATTGTTTGGTAAAGGATGTGCAGGACAACTACAAAGTTGTTGCAAAAGGAATGAGAGTTGGAGGCTTATACAAGTTGGATGTAATGAAGAATGGGCATCAAGCTTTGGCATCAACAGGCATGTCAACTATAGAACTTTGACATCAAAGGTATGGACACTTAAATCATAATGACCTAATGTTACTACAAAAGAAATTGATGGTAGAAGGTCTTCCATTTATTAAGGGTGAACACTTTGAATGTGAAAGTTGTGCACTAGGAAAACAACATAGGGAAGAATTTCCTGTGAATGAAAATAGAAGAAAACGTGAAATATTTGAACTAGTGCATACTGATGTATGTGGTCCAATGCAAACTAAGTCACTTGGTGGAGCATATTAGTTCCTTATATTTATTGATGATAGCACTAGATACACTTGGGTATACTTTATAAGAAACAAAAGTGATGTGTTTGAATACTATAAAGAATTCAAGAATATGGTTGAAAAGCAAATAGGAAAGAACATTAAAATTCTTCGATCAGATAAAGGTGGTGAATACACTTTAGGAGTTTTTATCAAATATTGCAAACAAAATGGAAGTATGCAACAATTTATAGTACCACACACACCTCAACAAAATGGAGTAGCTGAAAGAAAGAATAGAACATTAGTTGAATGTGCTCGAAGTATGATAAAAAGTAAAGGACTTTCTAACAGTTTTTGGGCTAAAGCCATTAATACTGATGTATATCTTAAAAATAGAGCTCCTACTAAGTATCTTGAGCACAAAACACCATTTGAAGCATTTTATGGTTTTAAACATAAAGTTAGTCATTTAAGGATATTTGGATGCAAGGCCATTGCTCATATTCCTAGAGAGGATAGGAGAAAGTTAGATGCCAAAGCCATCAAATGTATTTTTATTGGATATTGCACTAATCAAAAAGCATATAAATTGTATGATCCAAGTACTCACAAGGTCTTTGCAAGTAGAGATGTTATATTTCATAAGCATGTAGACAAACAAATAAAAGAAGATGAACATAATACATGGCAATCTTCTTATGAAAACATTAAAGAAGAAGAAGAAGTTGTGGAATCAACTCAAGAACTAAAACACATGGACATTCCAAAAGACACATCAAGGGATCAAAGTCCACAAAGAAGTAATGAAGGCACTCCACAGAGAAGAAAAGGAGAAGGTACTCCACAATGTAATGAACCTCTAAGAAGGTCAACACGACAGATTCAAGCCCCCATCAAGTATAAAGATTATGCCTTAATGTTTCAAGTAATGACTGTTTTTGCGCCCTTAAATTATGAACAAGCCAAAAATCATAAAGAATGGATGGAAGCTATGAAAGAAGAATATGACTCTATAATGAAAAATGAAACTTGGGAATTAATAGACTTACCTGAAAATAAAGTCCCTATAGGATCAAAATGGTTGTAGAAGACAAAATTTAATGCAGATGGTAGCATAGATAAGTATAAGGCAAAATTGATTGCAAAAGGTTATTCACAAAAAGAAGATATAGATTATGAAGATACCTTTGCTTCGGTTGCAAAAATGAATACAATCAGAATAATGATAGCATTGGCAACTAAATATGATTGCAAGCTACACCAATTAGATGTAAAGTAAGCTTTTCTAAATGGTGACTTAGAGGAAGAAATTTATCTTGTTCAACCAGAAGGATTTGTAAATAAGGGTCAAGAACATCTTGTATGCAAGTTAAAGAAGGCCTTATATGAACTAAAACGGGCCCCAGATATTGGTATGAGAAAATTGACAAATTCTTCTTTCAGCAAGGATTTAAAAGGAGTAAAAATGATCCTAATTTGTATGTCAAGACAGACAAAAACGGGGATATAGTATTACTTTCTATATATGTTGATGATCTAATAATAACAGGGAGTGCTGATAAATTAATTACAGATATAAAAATAAAGTTATCACAGGAATTTGAGATGAAGGATCTTGGTGAACTGCACTATTGTCTAGGTCATGAAGTATGGAGAAATAAATGAAGAACCATAATCACACAAAGAAAATATACAAGTGAAAAACTAAAGAGATTTCATATGAATGAATGTAAAGTAGTGAGTACTCCATTGGAATTCACTTATGCGTCTCTGTACACGGCCACCATCATCTGTTAACGCGTTACTCATGGGAAGTGTCACGGACTTTCCCCGTCTACACAATTTACGAGTTGGGATTGTTGTACGGACGGGCATAATCTCATGGGCAGAACTGATCAATGATCCAGGAAGCCAGAATTTATGAGCCAGCGATACGACATTAACAAGAGCCATTCCTGCTTGCTATGATGTGCTTGTCTTTCTCCTACGAACAGAGCTCAAAATAACGGACTAAAAATTTATGCGGTTGAGCCCTTGCTCCGGCGCTTCGTAAATATAGAGATTCTTGGCCATCACAGCTCAATTAATTCCCTTAATAGCATCGCCTAATCATGCATGCCATCACCTTCAAGTAGCAGGGCTCATATTTCAAATGTTATTGATTCGTACTATTCAAGATTCTGATATGTTAAATGATTTAATCAGTCTAGATCTATCTCATCTAGCAGGGCTCATATTTCAAACGTTATCGATTCGTACTATTCAGCAATACGACATATTGGTATAGCAGGGCTCATATTTCAAACGTTATTGATTCGTACTATTCAGCAATACGACATATTGCTTTACACGGCAATTAGGTAAACTACTATAGTTTGAAGCCTCTTTAAAAGAAACGATTTAACAATTCAATACTGAGAGATATTTAACCAGATTGAAAATCTAGTTGTATTCAAGATTCTGATAGGTTAAATGATTTAGTCAGTCTAGATTTATCTAATCTTCAATGTTGAATGTATATAAGTTAAGAGATCAATAAATGGTTCATATTATCTTGAATGTATCATAAGTTAAGAGAGATCAATTTTTTTTAGATAGATCTAAAATGGTTCATATTTCAAATATTATTGGTGATTCTTATTATTTGTATTCAGGATTATGATATGTTAAATGATCCACTCTTGAATGTATCATAAGTTAAGAGAGATCAAATTTCCTTTAGATAGATCTAAATGGTTCATATTTCAAATATTATTGGCTATTCTTATTATTTGTATTCAAGATTTTCATATGTTAAATGATTTAATCAGTCCAGATCTATCTAATCTTGAATGTATCATAAGTTAAGAGAGATCAAATTTCTAGAGGTACCATCCTTAGATGGATCTAAACTGGCTCATATTTCAAATATTATTGGTGATTCTTATTATTTGTATTCAAGATTATGATATGTTAACTGATTTAATCAGTCTAGATCTATCTAATAATGTATCATAAGTCAAGAGAGATCAAATTTCTAGAGGTACCATAAGTCAACAAGGATCAAATTTCTCCAGGTACGATCCTTAGATAGATATAAAGTGGCTCATATTTCAAATATTATTGGTGATTCTTATTATTCAGTATATCACTAGTCTATAGAAATCAAATCCCTAGAGGTACAATGCTTGGATGGATTTAAGCTGGTTCATATTTCAAACATTATTGATAATTAATACTATTCAACAATAAGCAGAGTGCTTTAAAGGGTAATTGGGTAAACTAATTTAGATTTATTTTGGGAGGTAAGTTGAAGCCTCTCTAAAGGAATAGTCTATAATGCAACTTTTTGGAGAGAGGTGGGACTTTGCTATGGATGATGGTCATATCAAGTCCCTCTAGGTATAATGCTTGGATGGATTTAAGTTGGCCCATATTTCAAACATTATTGATAATTAATACTATTCAAAAATAAGCGGAGTGCTTTAAAGTGTAACTAGGTAAACTAATTTAGTCTTATTTTGGGAGGTAAGTTGAAGCCTCTCTAAAGGAATAGTCTATAATGCGACTTTTTGGAGAGAGGTGGGACTTTGCTATGGATGATGGTCATACATACACTGGCAAAGATAACTGGGTCTCTTGATTTATTGGGGCCACTTTGTGTCTTGTGACACCCTTTTGCATCTCCCTAAGTCTGACAATGAATGGGGCAGCATCACACCCTCAATTCTTTTTTCGTGTGAAACTTTTTCCATGGTTAACTTGTTTCTCAAACTACTCCTAACATTAGTCTTATTTACCATATTTAAAACATTAATGTGCGGAATACATTAATAAAACATATAACCAACAAGAAATACACTCCAACAATATGCAAGTAAGAATTATAATCAAATTTTGTTTCATTACAAATGACCTGGAGAAGAACGATACAGATGTTTTTATGCTTTTACAAAATCGATGTGCACAAATTTCTAAAAGAATGCATCTACAAGTAATACAAATGCAAAAAAATAAAGATGAAATGCACTTATATGGTGCTTGAATCTCCTTGAAAGCCCTCCAAACCCTTGGCTCCTTCCTCCAAACTTCTAACAACAAACCCACATCCCACTATTTGCAAAAGGAACTAGAGAAAACGGTAAATAAAAATAGGAATGTGCCCTTTTTAGTGGCTCGATGGTTCCTTTTCGCCAGATTCATCAGATTGAATCCGGTTTTTCGGGACACTATGTGTTGTAATTGAATAAGAATCTGCAAAAGGAACGAGAGAAAATGGTAAATAAAAATAGGAATGTGCCCTTTTTAGTGGCTCGATGGTTCCTTTTCGCCGGATTCATTAGATTGAATCTAGTTTTCGGGACACTATGTGTTCTAATGGAACACAAATCGTGGAACACGAATCATGTTTTGGGACAGGATGTGTGCTAATAGGACACGACAAAATGTCCCATTAAAACACTCCTTGTCCGTAAAATAAGATTCGAATTAAGTCAAATCGTGCCCTATTCTTAAGATTCAGAGACTTGGGAAAAAAACAAAGAATCCGATTTCATAACTTGATTGTATACAGTAAAATTTATTTTCCCTTTGCTAAATTATTCAAGGATTTAAGAAAACGACATTTTCCAATTGCTATCCTGGAATTACTTTTTATTAGAATTAAGAGATGATTGTATATAGTAAAAGTTTTTCTTCCATTGCTAAATTATTCAAGGATTTAAGAAAACTACATTTTCCAATTACTAAAATTTTCATTTCTACTAGATGATTTAAAGAGAGTTTATGATGTTACTAGAAAAAAGTTTATGATGTTACTAGAAAAATAAAGAATAAGAAAACTTTAATATATTTAAAATATAAAATTTATAATTAAAATTAAAAATATAATTTTTATTTGGTTAGAAGAAAAAATAATTTTTGTTAAAATAAAATTCAATTTTTAAAATGTGAATGATGGAATTGGGCATTGGAAAAGCTTTGTAAATTCCTTTGATAAAAGAACGATTAAGAAAGTAAGGATAAAAGTTTAAATTTACTACAGGTATTATGTTAAATAATTTTGATAATTTATCAAATTATATTTCAAAATGAAAGATACAATATTTTTTAACATATTTTACATTTAAAAAATAATGAAATAATATTTTATAACAAAATAAAATAAATAATAATAATAAATATAATAACAATAAAAATTATCTCTACCAAAAATAAATTATTTCAATTTAATCACTACTTAATATCATATGGCATGAAAAATTATTATTATTGATATTATATGTGTAATTTATTTTATATTCAATTGACACATAATATTTAAAACAAAATTATATTAACAATAAAAAATAATATGAATTATAAATAAAATATGACCATACTTGTGGAGTTGCCATAGGCTCCCCCTTGTTCCATGTCATTGCTAATATTTTTATGGAAGACTTTGAGTCCAAGGCTTTGGCCTTAGACCGTCTCCTTCCCAAGCTATGGAAGAGATTTGTGGACGACACTCGTGTCATCTCGTCTCGTGGCCAAGAAGAGTTAGACCTTTTTTCCAGCATCTCAACAATCAATCCTCCTCCATAAAGTTTACTATGGAGCAAGAAATTGATGGGTGCCTACCTTTCCTTGATGTTCTCATTTTGAAGAATGATGACGGTTCTTTCTCCCACCAAGTGTTTCGGAAGAAAACTCATATTGAGAAGTATCTTCATGCCAACTCACATCATTTCCCTGCTCAAAAGTTGGGTGTTCTCAACACACTAGCTACTCGTGTGATGAGAATCTCTAATAAAAAGAACTTTGATAAAGAGAAAGCCCATCTCCTTTTGTTAATAATGGTTATAGTAGGCACCAAGGTTTGAAAGCTTTCCTTAAAGTTGGCAGAGGTCCCAAGATTAAGAAAGACCCTAAAGGTCGAATCTTAGGGGTTCATCTCCCTTTCATCTAGGGGACCACTGACAAGATTGCGAGAATCATTAGGAAGCATAATGTTCCCTCAACCTTTAGACCCCTTAAAACCATTCATAGCTTCCTAAGATCTGTAAAAGACCCGGTTGACCCCAAGGACATGAAAGGTGTTTATGTTATTCCATGTTCGTGTGGAACCCTCTATGTTGGTGAAACTGGGTGCTTTATTAATTAGAGGCTTCATGAGCACTCAACAGACATCAAACATGGGAGGACCCAGTATTCAGCCCTGACATAACACGCAAAGAAGACTAAGCATCATATCTGTATTGAGAAGGTCTGGGTAATTGCCAAAATTGTGTCTTTTCATCACTGGAAGTTTAAGGAGGCCACAGAAATTGAAAGGAGGCTCAGTAATCTCAACAGGGATGATAGATGGAAGATTAGCAGTTATTAGACCCCTACCCTTTCCTCCTAGCACGTCCCCCCTTTTCGCTCTTTTTATTGGTTTATTCTTTGGTTTATATATATATATATATATATAATATATATATATATATATTATATATATATAATAATATAATCAATTTTCAGTAATTATTAATATTAGTTATCTTATATTTTATTGAAAATAAGATGTTTCTTGTTATCGGGTTATAATAAATAAATAATATTTTATACATAAACATAACTAAAATAATTATAACATTTAAACTAAATATTTGATTGATTAATAAACAATTAGGTTTAATCCCTATCTATCCCATTATACCTTTATTAAATTAAAATATATAAATTTCATAATCAAATTATCTATTCAATTATAAATAGTTACATTTTTATCCATGTCTTTTCCCATATTCCTTCATATAATAGAATCAACCTAATTTCATTTCATTTATTTACTTTTAATTTAGAAGAATATACTACATATTTAGTTACATATATAGTTAAATAAACTTATTTAATTAGTCAAATTTAACTAAGTTATCTAATTAATAAACATTTATTTTCTTAATATATCTTATAATAATTCCTGGTTTATGTAGTTTTTAAATAATAAAGATTATATTAATTTATTAGGTTTTAGTCTTAGTTTAAGTTCAAGGAAATAAATAGATCTAACAAATTAATTAATTAACTAATTAATTTTCCTTTGCCCATCTCTTAGTCAAGTCAAATATAGTTGTTGCTCGGTTGTTAGTCCTATTGAAGTTAGAGCTTGGTGTGACAAGAGATCCTTGAAGTTTTTTGAGAAATACTACAGTGAGCGCAGACGATCAGCTAGGGTAACAGGATTTTACAGAGGTTGTTCTCTATGGAAGGACGCAAAGGAGGGAGCTCCACTCCCTCCTACAAGTAGGCTATAGCCAGTAGAGGTAAAAAACTAATAGATCATGATAGAGGTCTTCCAAAAGGAAGGAAAAGGAACAATGAAGAGGAGCAAGATGGCACTAAATCAAGGGAGAATAATAGCACTACAAAAAATGAGGAAGAAGACAAGGAATAGGAAATAAAATACAAAGCACAAAAGGGACCATGTAAACCCAAAGCCACTATCATAGCGAGAGTAGTTTTAAATGATCCTACTCTGCAGGCGCACAGGGACCACATGCAGACATATGCAATCATTTGTAAATTCATGGGCTTATGGCCCACTAAAAAAGCTTTACAAACGTGGATTAAATACCACTAGAAACCTAAAGGAAGCATAGACCTACATCTTGGGTCAAAGGGTTTCTTTACTGTGGTCTTTGCAAATATTGAAGATAAGGATAGAGTGTTTGAAGGAGGGCCCTACTTTTATGCAACAACAGACCTTTTTATGCGACCATGGATTATGAATTTTGTCCCAGAGCGTGAGACTCTTACCTCGGTCCCGGTTTGGGTTAGACTCTACTCTCTACCTCTTGATTACTGGAAAAGGGAATCCTTATCTGCCATAGGAAATAAGTTAGGGCGTTTTGTCAAAGCTTCTAAGGCCACTAGAAGGGAAAAATATACTTCCTTTGCAAGAATATGTGTGGAGATGGATCTCTCTCGAGCTCTACCGGATGAGGTAATCTTGGAAGTATTTGATGAAGAATGGGTACAAACAGTGGATTATGAACATATTCCTTTCAGATGTCACAAGTGTCATGAGCATGGGCACCTCCTTAGAGACTGCCCTCTCAGTAAAATAGAAAACATGAGTAAAGCTAACACCATGAAAGAAACTGAAAGCTTTCACAAAGTGGTACATAAAGGAAAATGAGGCAAAGGGGGCCGAAGCTACATCAAACAGAAGGGCGACAAGTCAGTCAGAATAAGTTCCAAGTACTAGAAGAGGAAGAAGAGATTACAAAAACATATCAAGAAAAGGAAGGAAGTCCTATGGAGGATAAGCACGAAGCAGATGGTGAACAAACAAAAGATATTAGTAAATAGAAAGAAACTATGATGAGTGATACAAAACTAGAGATGGACCAGGAAATGACACATAGTGAGATGGAAATGGAGGACCAGGAACTACAGGAGATTCTTGACAAAGAGAACTTAGATCTGGAAGGTTTCTAGAAACAAGGAACCAGGGAGGGGGTAGATTTGTTACCTCCAGAGGAGTTTAATAGAGTTCAACAATTGTTCATATGGAAAAATCAGACCAAAGGGCTGGAGAAGCAAGGAAGCAAGGAAAGGTAGGGCAATGAAGGTGTGAAAACTTTGAAAACCACACCAGGATTAGCACCCAAAAATCCAGGAAAGAAAAGAGGCAGGAAAAAGCAGAACGAGCTATTGATGGAATGTGGAAATCTAATGATAGATTCAAGTAAGATAAAAGACCTAACCAGTTACTCCTTTACAAATCTTTAATAATGAAGTTCACTTCTTGGAATATTAGGGGTTTAGGAAGTAAAAGAAAACAAAGACTAATTAGTAATAGAATGAAACAAGGAGCACCAGATGTGATCTTCATCCAGGAAACTAAATGTTCCATTCAAAAAATAAAAGAGATTCATAGAAAATGGCTCAATTGATTTGAGTTTCTAGAAGTCAAAGCAGAGAATACAGCAGGAGGCATACTCACTCTTTGGAACCCCAAAAAAATTGGCATTATAGATGCTGAGGCATCTAGGGATTATTTATTAGTGGTCATGCAGCCTGTGGGAGATAAGGAAACCTATTTGGTCACGAATGTGTATGGCCCCTAAAGAGTTGATGGTAAACTCAAGTTTCTAGATTCTTTGGAGGATCTCAGAGACAGACATACACGCATACCATGGATCTTGTGGGGTGATTTCAACATGATCAAATCACTTTCGGAGAAAAAAAGGGGGAACCAGAGTTCTAAGTAAAGACTCTTTGGCATTTCAAACTTTTATAGATAATATGAAGCTAGTGGACATCGTAACGAGTAATGGTATCTTTACTTGGAACAATAAAAGAGGAGGAGAGTCTCAGGTGGCCTCAAAATTAGACAGATTCATAATCTTAGAGGACCTTATTCTCAATGACAAGGAAATGGTAGCAAGAGTTCTCCCCTTTGGAGGCTCAGATCACTGGCCAGTTCAACTGGAGGTTCAGGGCATTGGTACCCCCAGGAATAGACCTTTTCGATTTGAGAATATGTGGCTTTCCCACCCATATTTCTTCAGAAACATTGCCAAATTGTGGTTAGAAGATTTGAATATTCAGGGCACAAGAATGTTCCTTCTTCAGAAAAGACTAAAACACATCGAGCTCAGGCTCAAAAATTGGAACAAGAATGAATATGGTAATATTTTTGAGGGAAAAAAATTCTGCTGAAGGTAAAATGTAGGAACTCAACCAAGCCATTATCACGGATGGCTTTGATAAAGTCAGAAGTGATCAAGTCACCAAATATCATCAAGATTGGGAGAATTTATGTAAACAAGAGGAAATATTTTGGAGACAAAAATCTAGAGTTCAATGGCTAAAAGAAGGAGAACGTAATACTAGATTTTTCCACAGATCCACTATGGCGAATAGAGCTCATAACAGTATTTCTTCAATCAAGGAGGAGGGAGGTAATCTTCTCAATTCTCATGAAGAAATAGAAGCTGTACTAGTTTATCACTTTCGAGGTATAACAAAGGAAACCTGTTATGATAGAGAACACTTCATCACGGACTTTACTAGACATATACCTAGGCTGGTGTCTAGAGAGGACAATTTCAACCTCAACAGGCCAGTGATTGAAGAGGAGGTTAGTGAGGTCCTCAAAGAGATGCAGAATGGTAAGGCGCCACGCCCGGATAGTTTCAATGCAGATTTCTTTAAAGCTTGCTGGAATATTGTCAAACATGATATTTTGAATGTAGTAGAAGATTCTAGGATGAATAGAACTATTTTGAAGGCACTGAATACCTCCTTCATCTCCCTGATCCCTAAACAGGAGTCGGCTCAAACTCCTGACAAGTTTAGACCAATAGCTTTGTGCAATGTGGTTTACAAGATAATATCAAAAGTTGTGACCAACAGACTCAAACCTCTTCTTCCTACCCTAGTTTTTGTGGAACAATTTGGATATGTGGAAGGAAGACAAATTATCAATAACATCATTCAAGCACATGAGGTGGTCCATTCTCTGACTAGAAATAGGAAGGTTGGAATGATCATAAATTAGACATAGCCAAAGCTTATGATAAGCTGAATTGGACCTATATCAGTAAAGTTCTTATTGATTTTAGGTTTGATACAACCGGGTCAGATGGGTCATGGCCCTGGTTACTTCTTCCAGCTTTTCAATTATGGTTAATGGTTCTCCCTCGGAGACTTTTATTCCTTCTAGAGGCCTCAGGCAGGGTGACCCACTCTCTCCCTTTCTCTTCATCCTCATGATGGAAGGACTGGGTCGGTTTATCAAGCATGCAAAAGAAGTTGGTAAGATCAAAGGTCTCCAACTTTCTGATAATGGACAAGCCTCGACTCATCAACAATTTGTTGATAATACCATGTTGTAGGGAATCCCCACAATCACAAAAGCTCTTGCGTATAAACAAATCCTGAATGACTTTGCCATGGCTTCAGGTATGGAAGTTAATCTCTCCAAATCTAAGATTTATTTCTTTAATACTAATATTGCTATTCAGAGGAACATCTCTAGAATTCTGGGCTTTCAAAGGGAGACTCTCCCCTCAAAATATTTGGGAGTTCCTCTAACTGCTAAAACATTACACAAGAGCATCTGGGAGCGATAATTAATAAGTTGCAAGATAAAATAAGGAAATGGACTATAAGATCCTTAAACTTGGCTGGTAGGTTGGTGCTTACGAAAGTTGTCCTTCAAGCAATCCCAGTCCTCATGCTATCAGATCTCCCAGCACTTAAGGGAGTCATGCATCAGTTCAGAACCATACAAAGAGACTTTATTTGGGGCAAGGGGGAAGAAAGGAAGAAATGGGCCTTGGTAACCTGGGAAAAAATCTGCAAACCTACAAACCATGGGGATCTTGGATTGGATGATCCTAAGATTCTCAGCAAGGTTTTAGGGGAAAAACTATGGTGGCACTAGGTAAAAGAACCAAAGGCTTAGTGGGCCATTATTTGGAAAGAAAAAAATGCCAACTCATGGAAAAATAATGATCACATAAGGATGGATGGAAATATAAAGGGATCACACATTTGGAATAAGGCCTGGGAAAACAGGAGCTTAGTTCAAGAAAACAACTTCTGGGAAATTAGAGAGGGAGACTTAGCTTTATTCTGCGAGGATAGATGGCAACAAGAACCTATTATATTAAAAGAGGACTTGGGGGACCTCAAGGAAGAGACAAATACTAAAGGGCTATCTAAGGTAAAAGATTTTTGGGACCAAACCAACAATATAGGAAAATGGAGAACCTGGAGGAACTTTGATTTCAGGGATGATAGCCCCCTGAAAGCTAAAGCTGAGACACTAATGAAAGTGTTAGATCAAAGGAAGATTTTAGTGTCAGGGGGGCATGACCAGCTGAGATGGGGCAACAACAATGCGGGTACCTTTAATCTTAAGGAAGAAAAACTCATACTCCTTGAATTGGATTCCCATGATCCAGATAGGATTTGGCAAAACCTATGGAGGCATCAAGGTTGGATGAAAATTAAACTCTTCATGTGGCTGGTTCAGCATAGGAAAATTTTGACCTGGGACAAAATTCGAAAGAGGGGTGTCCTAGGGCCTTCCAGATGCCAGCTCTGTGAAGCCCAAGAGGAAACAATGGAGCACCTTCTCAACAATTGCATTTTTACCTCCAGGTTGTGGGATTCTTTTGCCACCATTTTCCAACAAAATAATAGGGATAAAGGGAATATCATCAACACCCTAAACAACTGGAGAAGAAACTTTTCAGACTACGAAGTTCTTGGCTCAACTTGGGATCTTATGCCAAGTTTCATTATTAGGAATGTCTGGAAAGAAAGGAACAATAAAATCTTCAAGAATGAAAAGAAGCCAACCCAATGCCTTTATGATCAGATCTTAAAACAACTTAAGGAGACAGTTGGCACTATAGTTCGAAATCTCCCTAAGAACACTCCTTCTGCAACAGAATTGAGGATTCTCAGTCAGCTGGGGTTGCAGGGACTTATTCCTCAAGGCCTGGATAGGAAGGTATTAATATTGGATTCTGAGCTAGATTTCTGGCATCCTCCCCCTAAGGGTTTTTGGAAATACAACATTGATGGCGCTTCAAAAGGAAACTCGGGCACCACTCGCTATGGTGGGGTGTTAAGGGATGAAAATGGAAGTATTCTTTTCATATTCTATTGCCATTTAGGAAGAGCCACCAACAATATGGCAGAATTAATGGCTATGGAGCAATGTTTAGATTTCCTAGTTCAAGATAATCGCCAAAATGTGATTGTTGAAGATGATTCTGAGTTAATTATTAAATCGGTCAAGAGAATCAGTTGGGGTACAAAGCCGGAAAAAGCCTCAAGAAACTAGAGGCTGATCCAGGTCTTTCAACGGATTCAGAGTCACCTCTAGTGCCTTCGAACAGTCAGTTTTAAACATGTGCGAAGAATGACCAATAAATTGGTGGATCTTCTGGCCAATCAAAGAGTGAACTGCACAGAAAATAGGATGGAAAAGAATTGGCAAGAGCTACCTCAGAACAGATTAAAGGCGAATTGTTACAACCAAGCAGATGAAGATAGGATGGTGTTTTGGAACAGAGCCATGGAAGCGGGGTCTAGATGATTCAGTAGCTTTATCATTAGCGGTTCATTCACAGTCAAGTCTTTAGCGAGTTGTAAGCCATGGTCAACCTTTGCAATCTGGGTTAGTACTTTCACAACGACTCCTAGAGGTAGCAGCCTGAGCAACTCAGTTTTTTGGATGATAAGCAGGATGGCGGGAGCTTCATCTCACATTGGTTCAGGTAGAGTAGATACAGCGAGAGTCCAGAAACCGGGAACTCTCGGTGGCTTCAAAACCCTGGGTTTTCCTTCTTTGTTTGCAATACCGTGTCAAGGGCGATTTTTCGGTGATCGCAGGCCTTTCAAGCGAGAAGTGGTTTTTCCAATTTGGGAGCGATTCCATTCTGCGTGCTCCACATGGCAGTGGGGTCAGATGGAATACCTCCCTAATTGCGCACTATCATTTGGTAAAGTAGACCAATGCGATATGATCCTCAATCGCCAGATCAAGCAAGGCGGATCTACGATTGGGATTGATCGCATATGTTGGTGGATCCATATGGGTAAACATCGTGCTTCTAAGCACTGCGATATTGGCCATAACCATTGGATCGGACGAGGAGGTTCAATGGTTGAGATTAAAGATGCAAATAAGGAAAACGGCGGGAGGCATTAATGCTTTGAATTCTTGGCGGGATGCAAAATGTTCTTGGCGGGAAGCGTCTTTTTTATACATTCTACACATTCACGAGTTTATGAATTATGCGGACATGAAATCTTTATAGATTGGCACATTTGTTCCTCTTCGGGTCCGACTCTAGATTCTTGTTAGCCTACTTCCGCAGTGTATTTCTTTTGAGAGTTTTGAGGTTTGGTTGTACGGGTCGAGGCTTTTGCCTTTGACCCGGTAACAAATAGAGTTGGGCGTTTTCCTTGGTCCACAACATCTTGTGGAATGTTGTATTTTATGTATTTTATTTACTGATTAATGAAATAGAAGGTCTGACTCTTGCTTCAACCAAAAAAAAGTCAAATATAGTTGTTGTCCAACCCATTGTAGCCATTTCCTTGATCAATAGTAGTTGTTTTTTGTAGCCGTTGAATGATCTGTCCCCTCTATTTAACTTGTAGCCATGACTTGGTTCTTCATCTTGTCCTAACGATGAACCACACTTGGGTTCGAAACACATTGAAAAAAGAATTTTGTTGTGATTTTCGCCGAAAACACTTCTCAATAAACCTGATATGGATCACAGAAGCCTAAATTCAATAATAAATAAAATATTTCAATGTCCATATTAAATAACATAATAACATAATTGTTATATAAAATCTAAATAAAATGACAGTAATTTTTTTTTTTTTATTCTTTTTTCACTTCTCAATTTAAATTAAAAAAAATTCTTATATTTTCACTTCTCATTTTTAATATAGAGTTGATATACAATATTTAAAAATTATTAACAACAAAAGAAAAGTTTAATATAGATCATAAATCAAACAGTTCAAAGATTTTAAACAAATATATATAGAGAAAGAAAGTTCTTACTCCATTAATAGATTCTTC
This sequence comes from Pinus taeda, assembly GCA_000404065.3. Classification (NCBI taxonomy): domain Eukaryota; kingdom Viridiplantae; phylum Streptophyta; class Pinopsida; order Pinales; family Pinaceae; genus Pinus; species Pinus taeda. The sequence goes on from APFE031131488.1 coordinate 20,246, forward strand.
CTAATTCAAGATATGAAGGGTAATTTAATATAGAAGAGTTTTTAATGACAGGGCATGCATTACAATTTTAATGTGCAGGGCTCGTATAGGTAGGGTTGTCTAGGTAACATAGGGACACATTCAACACCTTCATGATCACAATGATTAGAGAATTTAAATTTTGAGAATGATATGGTCTTACAGGGATTGGTACACACAATCACCTAATTGTTGTAACATTATAACCAAGGAGAACGTTAAGAACATTGTAGGTGTTGGTGACAGAAGACAGAGGCCTTGGTTGTGAAAGGATGGAGGAGTAGGTAGCAGAGAGTCAGAGGTGTTGATATAAACGTAGTGGTTATGATGAGAGAGTGTGGCAAACCCCGAAGAGGAAGCAAAGGCAGAGTTAGACCGCCACTCCCTCCTTGGAATAACCAGGGATCGATGAAAACATCTCTAGTGATATAAGCACTTAGTTGTATACTTGGAGGCCCAAGAGTTGAGAAAAACGTAGAGAACAGGAAGAAACCACTTTAGTGCTCGAGGGTCATGTTTCAAACCTTGACTTTCACTTGAGTCATGCGTAAATAAAGTTGTGAGCCAATGTTGGTGTTTGGGTCTTCAATTTCTGAATCCCTCCTCACCTAAGAACAAATCCTCCTCTTAGAGCCCCATTAATTCTACCTCGCAAGATACAATATCCTAGAGCTAGAATCCATGAAACATTGAGGACCAATCCTCATCGAGGTCAAAATGCAATCAAGAGGAAATACCTATGGATAAAAAAGGTCATATGACAAAGGAGCAAAAGTAGACAATATGGAGTAATACATCCCCCCCAACTGAAACCGTTGCATGGCATCAAGCAACCTCTACCTAATGAGTGAAAATATAGAATAACAGTGGAAGGGGAAGATACACTAGCTAAAGAAGGGTGAGCAGACCCCTAAATCTAGAAATTGAAATTGCTAAGACTATCATCCTCAATAAGGTAAGTTTGTAATAGCCTTATATTGCTGACAGGTACCACAAGAGAGCGAAATGAAAAAGGTAGCCAATCCCCTCACAGCATAGTTTTCCATACATTTGACAGAATAACGTATGCTGATTCTACCTCAAGATTGAGAGGATGGCAAGGATCACAATCCTTATAACTCTGGACAATGTTCCCAAAACAACTTGCTAGCTTAATAAAAAAAACACATTTTAATGCTCAAAATGTGACAGAAATAAAAGACCTCTGCCTGTAGATTACTAATATGAAAACAAACTATGGATTACTTACATTTTTTAGATGCTGTGCAACGAACATAAATACATCTGTAGTGAAGTTTAAATCCAAAGAAAGCAAATCTCTCAAGATGCAAACCTGATATAAAGCATTATGCCAAAACAATTTTGCCTAGAAAAGAGTGAAGCCTCTTATTTGGAATCCAAAAATAAAATATACTCATCGCTATAAATTTAAGCATGAACTAATTGTAAACATAGAACACAGAGCAAGTTTTGAACATTATTTGATAATCCTATGAATGTATCAACAAATCATCAGTTACCAAATTGATAGAATTTCAGTCTCAATGGACAAGATTGCAAGAACGCAACCATGAGCACAAGAAAAATCCATAATAGAAAGAAGTTAAAATATACCAGTACAATTGAAGATCGAAAAACCTAGATTTTAAATAAATATTTTAAATATATGCTAAAGATGTTCATGATCCCGAATTGAGATAGCTGAACCAGTTACTTATATGATGCAAGACAACCTGGAAAAATGTTCCTGATCCCCATAGTTTTGTTGTTGAAAACTAGAAGTCTCCGTGTGGCATCATGAAAAGCAGAATCAATGTGCATAAGAGTCACAAAAGCATTGCTGTTCATAGTTTTCAGTACCCGCAGTAGTGCAAAGATCTCAAACTCTTTCGTCCCAAGGTGTTTTGGGAATAGACCAGTGACGAGTGTCACTTCCAAGCTTATGAGAATTAGTTCTTGTTCTTCCAATGTTTTTTTTCTTCTTAGCACTAGCCAAGAGAGAAATAATTCTAGTTTTCAAAATTGGAGTTGATCACCTCCTTATAATATTTTAGTTTTCTTTTTCCACCTAATTCCTTCTCCTCCCGTAACTTATGCTTAAATTTGAAAATAATAATATTTTTAATATTATAGTTATTTTTCAAAATGATCTCTTCCTATAACTAACAAGTGTACCTAAACTGCAATCTTAACTGAAATAGGAATTTATTTTAAATTTGAGATGTGATTCTAGGTGTGAATACACAGACATAGGTTCGAGGACGATTTTTGTCACCAATTTTTATTTATTTTTTATTTTCTATTTTTAATGTTGGCAATGTTTTAGCCATCTCGTTAATTATAACCATAATGAAAATGACATCATATTTCATGGAAGAGATGGGAACATTGTTATGGGGTCGAAGTAACTCCCAATTTTGCCACTTGTGACATGGGACTATTATAATCGAATTTATCGCTTGACATTAATTCCCCTGCGAACTAACCTAAATTTTTCCATGCCTTTTCATGAAATATGATCATTCATACAGTCGTTCAACCTATCAAATTGACGGAATTATTTTCACGACCAATAAGATCAATAATATTTTTGATGATCTTATTTGGCCTCTTCCCGAGGCAAAGAGGTTATATGAGCTATGTAATTTTATGATTAAATGGATTTAATTCAATAGTATTTTTCGAACAAAAACTAATGCTAGCATTAGTTCATTTGGAATTAAATGTTAAGTTTCATTGGTTTGTATATATATTGTATTACATTGGTTTGTATATATCTTGTCTAAGTAATACACATGTCTGGGGTGATAGGTGTCACATGCAGTAGGCGCACACCACAATACAATTTTTGAGACAGGTATGGATATGTGCATGTCTTGGCGATGTGATACCTATAAATGGTGTTCCAGCTACATGATGCAATGCGTTAACATTAGGTAATCCCTTTCTGTAACTACTAATGGGGAAGGATGATGGGTAAGTTGATATGGTCGGTTTTCTGTAACTACTAACAAGGAATAATCACTAGTAAGTCAATATGATACTTGTGAATGGTGTGCTAGCTACACAATGCAACACATTACGACACATTAGGTAATCCCTTTCTGTAACTACTAATGAGGAAGAATCACCGGTAAGTTGATATGGAACCTGTGAATGGTGTGCCAGCTACACGATGCAATGAGTTACATCACATTAGGTAATACCTTTCTGTAACTACTAATAGGGAAGGCCTGCCAGCTACACGATCCAACACGTTGCAACACATTAGGTAATCCCTTTCTGTAACCACTAACGAAGAAGGATGACTGGTAAGTCAATATGGTTGGTTTTTATTGATGAATGTAGAATGGGAATCAAGCCAAGCACAAGAGCTGGGAGTGGTTAAACGATTGATTCCAACAACTTGATGAATATATCCAAAAGTACATTATGTTTTCATACCTGTAAGTTTTTTAAGTCGAAATTTGTAAATTGCTTACCCATTTTCCATGTTGCTCAGTTCTTTTGGGATAATTTGGGACAATCTTCTGCATATACTACTTTTTTTTAGCATCTTATGCTGAAAAAACTCAAATGCAAAACAGTTTGTCAAGAAAAAAACCCAATATTTTGAGGAAGGTACTCGCTAGACCAACGGGTATTAGTTATTCTTTGTAGAACAACTAAGATTCTTAGCTAAGTTCCTCTTTATTTTTCAAATACAGTCCTAGAGACTTGTCTGGAAACCCTTGACCAACAAACAAATCAAATAAACTTTTAAACACAAACTCCAACTTTTACTGTCTCGTAAATGATAATCTCCTTAAACTATATTGTTAGCACAGTTATATCCAACTGTAAGAAGCTCCGACAGTTGGGGAAGGAAAAATATGAACCATAAATCTCTATCATCTAAGCTCAAGCAATATGAAAAAATGATGTGCATGCAATAATTGCTGGAAATTATAATTAAATGTGAAGGACATAAAAACTGAGAGAGAGCAAGAGGCAAGTAGTTCATCGCCTATTTGAATTACCAGAATCTGAACAGAATAGCTTCTTTAAGCACACATTTTTCTATGAACTAGTCCTATGCTACACCTTCCTTCATGCTTTAGAGTGTTGATCCTCACACAAGACCAGCCAGAGAAGATCCTACTCCTTATTAGATTGAATTTCATTAGTCATACACTTCCACATTGTGTTCTTTTTTGTCTTATTTTTCCTTGAGGGTTTCATCATCCTTTAACATTTTACGTGAAGAAATTGATGCAAGTGCGGTAATTGCAGTCAGCGAAGAGGTAGACGTCGCATTTGAGGTGTTGGGTTGTGTTATATTCTTTCCACGACTAACTTACGTAGTTTATCGAGGAGTTAGAGGGGAGCAGAGCCCCCCCTTTGTTGCGCTGATTGCACAGCAGGGGGATCAAGGGGGGGTGGGTAGCCCCCCTCTACGGGGTCCGGGGCAGCGCCTCGGGAAATGTTTTTTGGACCCTATATTAGGTTGGGCGGACCTACCTATGGTTTTGGACACAATGGTTTTTAGTCCATTGTTTTGGATGCGATGGTTTTCGGTCCATGGTATTGGATGCTTCAGCATGTATAAATATGTATAATAACATTGAAAGGAACATAAGGAAAAATCAAGCTGGTAGTCCTGGTTTTGGGATCCAGGGGAAAATCTCTATGTATATGTGTTTTTATGTGTTATGCTCTCGAATTATTTATTTTCTGTGTTTTAGAATTCATATGCAGGGAATTTCTCTACGGGTTAAAACCTACATTTGGAATGAGAGTTGTTTTGGCTTCAAGGGGACACCTTTGTTGCTGAGGGGTTTCGCTCGAACCTGTGGTATACCTTGTTCAGTGGGAGATATGCAGGATCGATTCTAGTGGTGAAAGAAGATGGTGAGCAATGGAAAGATAGAGATCGAGAAATTTAATGGTCAAAGTTTTGAGTTATGGAAGCTCAGGATGGAGGATCTGTTGGTGCATAAAGATCATTGGATCATGGTAGATCCAAGTACTAAACCAACGGGAGTGTCCGATGAAGAATGGAAGAAGTTGGATCAGAAGGCATAGAGCACAATACGATTGTGTGTCTCAAATTCAGTATTGTTGAATGTATCAAGGGAAGCTACGACGAAGGCTTTGTGGGATAAGTTAGGGACTTTGTAACAATATAAGTCTCTGGTGAATAAATTGTTCCTACGAAAAAAGTTGTATAACCTAAGGATGAAAAATGGAGACTCGGTGATAGAGCATCTGAATGCATTTAATAATGTGGTAAGTTGGTTATTATCTGTTGATATTAAAATTTTAGATGAAGATAAGTGCATCAGTTTGTTGTTTTCTCTACCAAATTTGTGGGATAGTCTAGTTATTGCAATAGGTAGCAATGCAACTTCCTTGTAGTTTGATGAAATAGTCTCATCCTTGCTGAGGGAGGAGATGAGACAAAAAAATATGGAGAGCCAAAATGGTGATGCCTTATCTGTACGAGATGGTCCCAGAACAGAAACGAAAATAAGTCATCGAGTGGGAGATCTAAATCTAGAGGGAGATCTAAATCATTAGGAAAACCTGTAAAGGTGGTTTGCTAGAAATGCAGAAAGTAAGGGCACTACAAAAGCGACTGTAAATCTAAAGCTCCTATCAAAGGAAAGGGATCTGATGATGCTCCTTCTGCAGAGGTGAAAACCACCTATGTTGAACGTGGGGATGTGTACTTGGCTTCTTCAAGTACACATGTAGATCATGAGGCATGGTTGATTGACTCAGGTGCATCCTTTCACTTCACTCCCCATAGAGAGTGGCTCTCCGATTATGAGAAATATGATGGTGGTGATGTCTTCTTAGGGGATGATGGGAAGGCTAGAATCATTGGTCACGGAAAAGTAAAGTTGAAGTTGCAAGGTGGAAGGGTTAGAACACTTCCAGGTGTTCTGCATATTCCTGCATTGGCTAGAAATCTAATTTCTATATGCAAGATGGATGATGCAGGTGTAAAAACAGTGTTCAAGAAAGATACCAGCAAGATGGTTTGGGCAGCACCAGTATTGATGCGGGGAGTTCAAATTGGAACTCTGTACAAGCTGCAAGGTACCACTTTTGTTGATGGGTGCAACAGTTCTGTGGTTCCTGAAAGTGGAGTAGAAAATATAGTGGTCTCTGGAGAGAAGACCATGTTGTGGCATTAAAGGCTTGGACATATTAGAGAGAAGGGCCTTCGAATAACTTCATGAAAAAGGTATGGTAGAAGGGTATGAGTAATAGCTCTCTGGATTTTGATTTCTATGAAAATTGTGTATATGGGAAGCAGAATTGGGTGAGTTTCCCCTCTGGTGGTAAGAGGGTGAAACAGATATGAGATCTTGTGCACATGTGTTTGGACCTGTGAAGGTTCCATCACTGGGTAAGTCTATGTACTATGTATCATTTATAGATGACTTCTCAAGGAATACAGGGATATATTTCCTTAAGAAGAAATCTGAAGTATTTGATAGGTTTAAAGAATTTAAGGCACTGGTGGAAAACCAGATAGAGAAGAAGATAAAGGTGTTGAGTTCAGATAATGGTGGAGATTTTTGCAGCAAGGAATTTGAATAATTCTGTAAGAAGTGTGGTATAGCACGATAGAATACTACTTCATACACACCTGAGAAAAATGGAGTTGCAGAAAGAATGAACAAGACATTGATGGAAAGGGCAAGAAGCATGCTCAGTGGTGTCGGGTTAGGACAGGAATTCTGCATGGAGGCAGTGGAGACAGCATGTTACCTGGTCAATAGATCACCTTCATCAGTGTTGGAGGATAAGACTCCACAAGAGGTATGGATTGATAAGAAACACTCTCTTTCACATCTGAGGGTATTTGGATGTGATGCATATGTACATGTTCCAAAGGAGAAAAGAACCAAGTTGGATAGTAAATCTGAAAAGTTCATATTTATTGGGTATAAGGATGGTTTAAAGGGTTATAAGCTTTGGAACCCATTAACAAGGAAGGTTGTGTACAGCCGAGATGTGGTGTTCAGAGAGGTGAAAGATGTTATTAAACATGAAGTCAAACCAAAGAAACCTAAGAATATAAAGTTTGAGCTTAAGGAGGAAGAATCAGACTCTACAACAGAGGAGGAATCAGAATATGAAGAACCACAAACTCCGGGTGTGAGAAGATCAGTTCGAGAAAGAAGGCAACCAGAAAGGTGTAGTCCATCTACTTTCTGTTCAAATTTTTCTTTATCTGTTACTAATGATGATCCAAAACTATGAAGGAAGCAGTGGATTCATAGGATGGAAAACTCTGGAAAGAGGCCATGGTTGATGAAATGGCATTTTTGCACAAAAATGAGGCTTGGGATCTGGTGGAGTTGTCAGCTGGAAGGAAACCCATTGGCAACAAATTGGTGTTCAAGAAGAAGACAAATGCAGAAGGAAAGATGGAGAAATACAAAGCTCGGTTGGTAGCAAAAGGTTATTCCCAGGTGTCGGGAATTGATTTTGGTGATATTTTTTCTCTCGTTGCCAAGGTAGCTTCTATTAGATTGCTTTTATTTGTTGTTGCTGCTTTTGATTTTGAGGTAGAACAGATGGATGTGAAGACAACATTTCTTCACGGGGATCTAGAAGAGAAGATCTACATGAAGAAACCTGAAGGCTTTGCGGTGAAGGGTAAGAAAGAACTAGTATGCAAGTTAAAGAAGTCTCTGTATGGGTTAAAACAGTCACCAAGGATGTGGTATCAGAAATTTGATACATTTATACGGGGACTTGGCTTCACCAGAAGCAAAGCAGATCATTGTGTGTATTTTAAATTAATTGGTGACCGTGTTATTTATCTGGTCTTGTATGTGGATGATATGTTGCTGGTTGGAAATGACAAAGAAATTATCCAGGATTTGAAGACCCAATTGTCCTCCAAATTCGACATGAAAGATCTTGGTGCTGCAAACTATATGTTGGGCATGGAAATTAAAAGAGATTAGGAAACATTTATAAAACATGTATACAAGTGTAGGGCAACATTTTACATGTTTAGAAACAAAAAATAAAAATATCCATTATCATTCTATCATTTCCCATGAAAATTTTCACTACAAACCCTAATTTGAAGAATCATTGGCATGAGATGATTTTGAAAATCAAAGGAGGGAGAATGATGGTGTAATTACTTGTTTCTTATCTTAGAAATCAATGAAATTAAGTTTGCAAGCCAAAAAATGGAATTTGGGAGAGATTTGGGCATTTTCTGGACACTCTGTCCCCTGCGCAGTGCTTTTTTCCTATGCGCAACACTTACTCTCCATGCGCAACACCTTGTTTCTTTGCGCAATGCCTCAAGGTTTTTTCCAAATTTGCCTAAGATAACCAACTTTTTTCTCTTTTGAATGGGAGAGCTCGATTCTCAAGAGTGAATAGGAGGTAAATGAACCAAGTTTGTGGGATTTTGAGTTTATATAGGCAAAATTATTTCTCTTTTTAAGAAAGAAATGGACCCACAAACCTTTGAAAACTAATTTTTCACTTTTGAAAACAGAGTTACCTTTACAACTGAAACCTGAGTTGCCTTTTCACTTTCCTGAGTGCTAGAACTTCTTCTTCTGGAACATTTTGACCATGATAATATGATGAATGTGTGATAAATTACAAATCAATACTCAAGAGCCTCTTGTCATGCTCTATTCACTGCTTGATTTATTCATGAAAATGATGGACCTTGGAACCCTAGCGACCTAATGGATGACCTAAAACTAAATAGAATGATGTTGATGACTGCCATGTTTTTATTATGACACATTCATAAAAATGTGATAGTTGACTAGCATGAGTGAATTTCCAAAAGACTAACCTCATTTCTAGACTGAACAAATAGTGACCAAATTTTGTTGTGTAAACCTAGTGACATAAAAAATTCAATTTTGATAGTCTTGACAAGCATAGTAAAATCACATTTGAACCAGGTGACAGGCTAACAAGACTAACACTACCCACTTGTTTAAATCAATGTTCACTGCATGAGCTAATGTATCTTTGAAATCACAATATCCACTTGTCTGATTCATCACTGTAATGAGCCAAGGTATACAAATTTAAGGGATTCCGAAAGAGCAACCAGTAGCTAAAATTATTTATGCCAACACTATGGAGCTAGATGGGATGGATTCAATGGAGATCGTTACCTTGCATTATGTTTTCCTAAGTGGAAGAGGTTTGTCATTGTTTAAATGTTGGGTGAGATACCTAGAGAAGCTTATCATAGTCATTTGTCATGCATATCCTGTGAAAAAATCTGTTTGAAACTCTGTTATGAGGTTATTGTGGTGATAAGCTGACATATTCAAAGAAATAGTCATCGTGAATGGAGGAAATCCTAGTTATCTTTTCAAACAATGCATACTAGAGCCACCTAGTAGATCAACAATTTTCCAAAGCTTCCAGATTATTGATGATATGTATGAAGCCTCTATGAGCACTTGCATCCTTGTGAGATCTCTCAATTGTGAGAAAAATAGGGTCTACTTTCAACCATTTACTCATGCAGGAAAAGGAAGAAGACAATAAATCGATAAACATTTGCATCTCTTTATCAGTTTTTGGTTATAGAAGAACTATGCCACATTAGACTATATGATTTCCTGTACAACAATGTGAAATTATTTGATAAATGAGACTCAGTTTAGATTCCAAAGTGGAACAACTTTACTTTGTAGGGAAACAAACTTGTTACAAGATGACTAATGAGAAAAACGTACATTTGCAATGAAACTATAAAATATACTACTCGAACTGATGATCTATATTAGTATATGTCAAACAAAAACTAAATTTAGTCAGTTTCAGTCCACTCCTAAAAAAAACATATTGTAGGCAAACGAATTTGCAACTAACCAACCAATGTGAAATGAATTTTCAATGAAATTATCAAATGTACTACACAAATTGATGATATATATACCAAAAACAAGAGCATTTATTAACCAAAATTAAGACATCACATTTGTCAAATGCCAGTCATTGTACAATCGGCTATATTAGATGTTCTCTAGTGTAATATGGCTCCAATAACTTGACCAATTACACCATGATAGGAAAATAAAATACCTATAAGAGCTTAGGATACTTGCTCGAAACAAAAGTAAATCAGGGAGGACTTCATCTACAGATAGGACAAATGCATGTGGAGGAAATGAATACCACTCAAACAAGTTGAGTGGGGGATTTCACAGGAATTTTTGAATGAAAAAGGTGGAGCGGAAGCCTTAAATCATATGATGAAATAAGAGGAAATCCCCCAGTACAATGTACTTACAAGCCCATAGTCAAGGGATAATTTTACCAAAAGACTCGAACCGATCACAAATTTATTCTGTGCATATGTATTGTATTGTTTGAGGATTAAACATAGTCTAAGAAGATAATTAATGTATCAACAAAGCGATCAAACCAACCTATATCAACTAAGCAAATTGCAATTACTTACAACCCACGATGGACAAATTCTGTGTAAAAGTATTTTTAATTAACAGAAAAAGAGAGTATATTAAAAAGACATGGCAGAAACTGTTTAAAAAAGTGCACAAAGGTAATCATAATTACAATCAAAAGTAGGGAAAAACCTTTATTTTGCATGAACTCTCGCTTCCAAAAGAGAAAAATCTGAACCAAAAACTTGTGTTGCTTGCAAAATTGAATATTTGTTCTTGTGAAAATCAGACAAAATCGTGCATGGAAGTAAGTTTAACATCTCAATTGTGGTGGGATCAATCGTGGGATCAGAATTGCCCTATTTATACTAACTAATGAGATCAAATTAGATATCAGATGATGGGGAGGGGTCAACACTTAGTTTACAATGAGCGACTTTACTCTTACTAACTACACCTACTTCAACAGCCTATATTCACTGACAAAATCATGCATGTATTTACTGACACAATCGTGCATGTAGATATCCTGCTTGTGAATTTGTAAAATGATATCAATGAAAAATCTAAAATTTTAAAAAATCATGTATACTTTCTATTTTTGGAAAAAAATGGTATTTGGAATGGAATTGTAAGTAAAAGTTCGATATGAATGCATACAGTGAAAACTCTAATTTTCTATTTTTTATTTATGTCAAATAAGGAATTTAGTAATTACTGAAAGAAAAAAAAAGTAGAGATTTTTCCTTATTTCAAACAAGGAATTAGTTCAAATAAAGAATTTAGTAATTATTAAAAAAAATTAAAAGTAGATATTTTCTTTATTTCAAATAAGGAATTTAAGAATTTATTAATTATTCCCTATCTCTATTTTTCTAGCAATATATACTTGTCTCATATAAAACCTCAAGCAATACGCTTGGTAACACTGTTGAAATAATATATACTCTCATTTATTAAATATTTTGTATTTCCACTTTTCACCTCCAGTCACAAAGAAATAATAAATCTAGTCAACAATGAGTAAAATCCATCAAAAGTGTTGCCTAAAGTCATAGTTATTTGATCTGTTACAGATAATGAAACTATTTGTGAAATTAAAGATTTCAATATGTCACATAGTAATCAAGATCATTTATTGGAATTCTTACATATAACTATTCATGTGATACATAACTTTGGTTCCATTACAAGAGATATTGAATAATCAGGCCATGTTCATTTTAGCAATGATATAAACAATAAGATGGGATCCTAGTATCTTCTTTACAAATTCTCATTTTGGATAGTCTAATAAAAGGTGTTTTATTTGACCTTTGGTATTATTTAAGTTTATATTGTAACTTCTCTCCTATACATATTTATTTGCTTCTTGTCAAGCACGTGGTAGCCCTTTGCCCACATGTCACCATTATAAAATGGCCTATCAGTTTCCACGGTAGATTACCTAGTCAATTAATTTGGCTATTATATCCACTATCGACCACTTGGGAAATATCACATTAGTTTAAAACTTGCTTACTCAGTCTAACATACACATGAGCTTGTAGATTGAAGCCCTAATGTCTCAATACCTGATATCCTGAAAGGCCAATGGTCGGGCTATCAAGCCACCGGGCCCTCGAAAGAGGATAAATAGTGTCATTGATAATAATTAGTTGATATATTAACATCCAAAAGGCCAACATCCACGTCGTCGCTATATGGCTACCACCTAGACATCACCTCGGTGCCAAGTCAACCTTCCTTTTCCTTGTCAACATGCCACATCACTTGCCACATTGGTATGCCATGTCATCTAGACCCACATTGGTGCCCATCATAATGAGATGTTAGCATGTCAAATCAACTTCCACACAATTGACATGCGGTATCCCCGGGTCTAGATCCACTCACCACATCATTACTCTATCGATGTCAAGGTTTCTTATTGGTGGCTAGTTTCCTACTTACTAATGTCTACTACCCAATATTGTGACATTTTTATAGGTCGATGTACCAACAACTAATACATTGCATTAGTGTTGGTTGACCTTGAGGTGTCCTTAATACAGTTAGCCCAAAATTTGACCTCTTGATGAACTGTAGTCCCCAACCATCAAGTGAGAGTCCTCGAACCCTCTATCTCCATGAGCTAATGGATAATGTAGGATGATATGCTAATATCGAGGACATGTTTGACATGGAATCTAGGTTAGTTGGGGCTTTTTGCACAATTAGGTGATGGGGAGCACTATTTGCCATCATTATAAACCATATTAGGTATATAGATGTTGTATGGGTGTTAATGTGAGGATAATTTTTCCCCACAATGATGGCTTTGTTTGGGGCCTTGGACATCATCTAAGGAGAAACACCATTATCATCCTAGGGCCTACGAGTGGTTTTGGTGGGTTAGTAATAATACACACTATGCACATGGTACAAAACCACCTCCCAGTGCCTCTAAGGTGAATAGTTGGCCTAGTGGTGCTCATTGCCAATATCAAGGTTTCTTGTTGATGGTTAGTGTCCTACTTACTAATGTCTACTACCCGATATTGTGATATTTTGATAGGTCGATGTACCAACAACTAATACATTGCATTAGTGTTGGTTGACCTTGAGGTGTCCTTAATACAGTTAGCCCGAAATTTGACATCTCGATGGACTATAGTCCCCAACCATCAAGTGAGTGTCCTTGAACCCTCTATCTCCATGAGCTAATGGATAATGTAGGATGATATGCTAATATCAAGGACATGTTTGACATGGCATCTAGGTTGGTTGGGGATTTTTGCACAATTAGGTGATGGGGAGCACTATTTTCCATCATTATAAACCATAGGTATATAGATGTTGTATGGGTGTTAATGTGAGGATAATGTTTCCCCATAAGGATGGCTTTGTTTGGGGCCTTAGACATCATCTAAGGAGAAACACCATTATCATCGTAGGGTCTACGAGTGGTTTTGTTGGGTTAGTGATAATACAGACTATGCACATGGTACAAAACCACTTCCCAGTGCCTCTAAGGTGAATAGCTGGCCTAGTGGTGCTCATCGCCAATATCAAGGTTTCTTGTTGGTGGCTAGTGTCCTACTTACTAATGTCTACTACCCAATATTGTGACATTTTTATAGGTCGATGTACCAACAACTAATACATTGCATTAGTGTTGGTTGACCTTGAGATGTCCTTAATACAGTTAGCCTGAAATTTGACGTCTTGATGGACTATAGTCCCTAACCATCAAGTGAGAGTCCTTGAACCATTTATCTCCATGAGCTAATGGATAATGTAGGATGATATGCTAATATCAAGGGCATGTTTGACATGGCATCTAGGTTAGTTAGGGCTTTTTCCACAATTAGGTGATAGGGAGCACTATTTGCCATGATTATAAACCATAGGTATATAGATGTTGTATGGGTGTTAAGTGAGGATAATTTTGCCCCACAAGGATGGCTTTGTTCGAGGCCTTGGTCATCATCTAAGGAGAAACACCATTATCATCCTAGGGACTATGAGTGGTTTTGGTTGGTTAGTAAAAATACACACTATGCACATGGTACAAAACCATCTCCCAGTTCCTCTAAGGTGAATAGTTGGACTAGTGGTTCTCATTGCAAATATCAAGGTTTCTTGTTGGTGGCTAATGTCCTACTCACTAATGTCTACTACCTAATATTGTGACATTTTGATAGGTTGATGTACCAGCAACTAATACATTGCATTATTGTTAGTTGATCTTGAGGTGTCCTTAATACAATTAGTCTGAAATTTGACCTCTCGATGGATTATAGTCCCCAACCATCAAGTGAGAGTCCTTGAACCCTCTATCTCCATGAGGTAATGGATAATGTAGGATGGTATTCTAATATCAACGACATGTTTAACATGGCATCTAGGTTAGTTGGGCATTTTTTCACAATTAGGTGATGGGGAGCACTATTTGCCATCATTATAAACCATAGGTATAAAGATGTTGTATGGGTGTTAATGTGAGGATAATTTTGCCCCACAAGGATGGCTTTGTTTGTGTTAGGGTCCCACCCTAACCCCCTTATCTATGTAATGGGACCACGTCATAGTTAAGAGTCAATAAAGCCCATATTAATAATTGTAAGTGGTTAATCCGCGATTAATAAAGGAACCACAGTTAGTTGCAAATGGGCCGACGGTATTAGTAATAAGCGGTATTGACCTGTGGTATTACTTGTAGGAGTCATATATAAAGGATAGTAACTCCCTACGAGGAGCATCGTGTCTTATTTTTGTAACTGAGCTCTGCTCTATTGGAGGTTGCCCCCTCGAAGAGGCAAGTGAACATTACTCTCTGAATAATAAAGTCTTCGTTATTCTGTGTTCTAGATATCATTTCTTCGCATATTTTGTGTTATCGGTCTTTTCTCTTTGCATATTCTGTATTTCGGTATCATTTGCAGGTCAAGAAGCATAACACATTACAATTAGTTAAATTTGTAACATTGCTTACTAGAATGCACTATAGTTGTAACTCTGTTATTGGGATAGTCTAAGGCATTCTTCATGTTTGAAGAAATTTGCAAGATGATCATTAGTCAAGATTACAACTTGCATGAACGAGTACATGATTGTCAAACCAATATAACAGAAATTTCACTTCACTAGATCCTTGCTAATAGTTTTTTCTTTGGATGAATTCACATGAATGGTCCTTGCATACTTGTGTTTGTTCACAACGGGATTGAAATTCACGAAGCCACATGTGTTTCTATCAAATGGTCTGAATTCTTGTCCAATCTGAACAGACACTAAAGAAAACATGCAAACTACAAACCTAAGAAAAATTTGAACCTTAGGAAATATTGTTTAAGCAACAAAACAAAATCAAGAAGAAGAAGAAGAAAATAGGATTTTGAATGCAAAATATTTAAGGGGGGAGAGAAAGATGAATGTTTATATGGAAAAAGGATAAAAAACATAAAGGGAATATCTAAATGCCAGTACCATAAAAGATATAAAAGACCATGGTATGTAAATCTAGATGGAAGTTTATAGGAAACTGAGGCATGCAATGCAAAGAGGATGTCTAACGTCAGTTGCTAAAATATGTAAAAAACCATCAGAGCTTTCAAAAATTTATAATATGGAAAGACATTGCTAATTGCAATGGATTAATATCCCTACAATGTTATGAAACTAACTCAAAAAAAGATAGAAAAGATAGATTAAATCCTTTCAAATAATCCTATTTGAGGGGGAAACCTCCTTTACATTACACAAATGAACAATCCTTCAATGATACAAATGACAATACCTCCTCCCTATATATAGGAGTCTAAGGTTCATAATATAATCAGAGTCGACATAGCAATAATAATGTAATGGCACAATAATAACAATATTGGGCTTCTATGGGGCACAATAATAAACAATATGGGGACTACATGGGCAGAATAATATAATAAGGGGGTTCTACTAATAACAATAAAGGGTTACACTAGTACTATAGGGACCTCACAGAAATTGAGGCATGCAATGCAAAGAAAATGTCTAATGTTAGTCCCTAAAATATGTAAGAAACCATCAAAGCTTTCAAAGATTTATAATATGGAAAGACATTGCTAATTGCAGTGCCTTAATATCCCTACAATATTGACTTCTCTCCTTTGAAAAGAAAGAAATAATCTTTAGCTAGAGGTAAGAGTTACCTCAACAATGTGTTTGACATTCTCAACTATCTCTCTAATTTTGGCTACATCATTGATATCAAAATTTGCACTGACTGATGCAATTTTGCTCTAGTTGGAGTTTGCCAAAATGGTGGGATCAAACACAACAAATACATCTCTACAAAATTTGTTTGAACTAAAATGAATAAAAACAATAGAAAGAGGTTGAAATCAATATTTCAAGATAGAAAAATAGGGGTGAGAAGAATATAATACCTAAAGGCTTCACTTTTACTCAAAAATCTGAGCAAATTCAGTCCCACCCATGCACCGATTAGACATAAAATCTCAAACAACATTCTACACGATGGAGTTGAAAGTAATTAGTTCCAATATTTATGATTTGGAACTTTCTAAGCTAAGAGCTCAAAACTACCACCATGGTTATTCGACACCAATCTCACAACAATTATGAAGTAGAAGAATAAAAAAGTCGATGATGAAAGATCAAAAAATAATTTCCACATACTTTTCATTATGAATGGACACACTCCACTCTAGATCGTGATAAGCTACATAAGTTAGATCTATAAAAATTCAAGAAGAAAAATATTCGGGTGGTCCAAAGAGTAAGCGGTTCTGATGCAATAGTGTTAATTGTAGGTGGAGGCTTGTCACTAGAGGTAGAGTATTTAGACTGAACAAGTTTTTTGTTACCTAGGCAACAACAACAATGGGTAACCCAAGTTGCAAATGCATCCAAAGGACCTATAAGTCATGTGATTATGTTAGGGGTCCTTTTAATATTTAATTTTCTAAGAATATTGAAAATATTTTAGGTATTCTCTGGGTGGGCTATTAGTATAAGATGGAGGAGTTTCCATTGTGGAATTGATATTTGGATAATACATTGCCCTCCTACTCCTTGTAATCCTGGATTTCATTTTGATGTTTGATAAAAAAAAAAAATATATGTGATCTCTTTTTTTTCCAGTTCTCAAATTCTTGCTCACCAAGTTTGACTTTCCAACTAAATGAAAATGAATGTATCTTAAGTCTTGCGATCATTGAGATTTCTCTGTATTGCCAAAATATCACACTTGGACCACAACATTAAAATCTAATTATTCCCCATAAGAATTGCATCATGAGAAAATGAACAATTAGACTTCAAGCACGGTTACTACCTACTCATGTAATGCAGACAAGGTCAAAGAATTTAACAATAAGGAGTAACAATATGTTTATAGCTTAGCCAATGCAAAGAACCAAAATATCCAATTATTTTCAATGATGCATGTGTACAGAAGAACTAAGAAAGAAAGGATAAAACAAAAGATAATTTTTGAAGAATGTGATCGACAAATTTATTTTGAATGTTTTAGGGTATAATATTCAATAGTTCTAATCAACAACAATTTTCAAGCTATCTTATGATTTTGGCCAAAAAAAAACTTCGAATTAGATGGGTTTCCACATAGATCCAAGAGGATAATCCCTTTACATAGTATTATGAACCCTTAACAAAATATATAGAGATTAAACAATACATAAGAAACAAACAAATAACGACAATGTTGTTGCTAGTAAAATTCCTCCCTAAAAATATCTAAGGATATCAATACAAGAACATTTATCTATTAAAAGGACTGTAAGGGATGGACATGAAAAATTACATGTACATCAGTAAATAGTTTTCTAGTCTATGTGAGAAAGAAAATGGAAGATAAAGGATTTTGAAATCAAATACTCTTTACATGTGTTTGCATTGCTATCAGGGTCAAAAATCAGCTCCCCTTCCTTTAGGTTTGATCCATTCATCTCCTGTTCATCTATAAAAGGTGTCGAGGATCCTTCTGAACTACTTAGAACCCATCTAACCTTAGTAGGTCTCTAACTAGCGTGCACTCATGTTGTATTCTATAGTTCACTAATATTTTGTGAGGATGATGATGAAATGGGTCTACTTGAATTTTTGGCATCTTCATGCCCAGGTTGAAATGCCAAACAACCATCTTGAGCCAAAAAAATGTGAATTAGTATATGGCATAGCTGGAAGGTAAAAGAAAATTTTCTCATAATTGATGATTTGAAAATTACATTTCTTTTGTTCTCTACTGAAGTTTTACCATCACGGTATTCATTCTCTCACTTCAAACAAAGCCCTCTGCTATATCCAATTTCCAGAAACTTAAGCACTTCTTTCTTGGATCGAAATCTATGGTTTGACACAGGATAAAAAAGAAAAGAAAAAAATGCACAATCCACAAAATCATTATTGTCAATAAGGGAACCATTGAAATCTTGAACTCACCTAGATTATTCAAATTTAGTTTCCCTATTGTTAGCTTACCATGATCACTACTGTTTAGTTTTCCAATTGTGAATAACTCATCCCTCCTCACTAAGTCCCTTTCTCATTAAAATACTTGGACTAGGAATGAAAGCACTCGATGGTATTTCAATTTGTGACAAAATCCAATCAGTTTTATGAATTTCACAACCCACTAAAAGCTTTACATTGGCATTGTTACATCTTAACTTGGATCTGTTAAGCATCGAGGGAGACTGAAAATCACCATGTGTAAACCTCTTGAAGCTTAATAGGTCCCATGTTAAGATAGATCTATTCTTTGCTTATTTATTTTCCATGGAAATTTTCCTTGAGGAAACTTTGAAGACACCTCCTTACATTGCGGGAGTGGCACTTGGGACAAATTATGTTTGTTTACAATAGGTACTCCTAACCTAGAGGGACTCCATTGGATTTGTACCCATGACCACTAAGAGATCTTCGTGTTGAAATTGGTTGGTTCAAATTTATCTAGCTAACCCACTAAGCTAAGTTTGATCTATGCTTGTATATATTATATATCACCAAAATTCAGCTAGTTATCATAGAGGTTCAACTCCCATGTTTTGAATAAGTCAACCTTTCTTACTAAGTCCCTTCACAACAAGAGAAATCACTCATTGGGACTTCCAATTGTGACAAAGCTCCACAAGTTATAGGAAATACACCACTAAAAAAGACAATTGTATTTCATGTTGGCCTTTGTTTAAGCACTACACACATATGAAGTAATGAAGCTTCCCCCACTACATGGATGTAGAGTGCGTTGCTTCTCTTGGTACAAAAAAAAAGTTCTCTTTTGTCATTAAATTTTTTTTCGTGAAGCACAATATAGTCCTAAATAATTCTCAATAATAAAAAAAATCCGAATGGCTGTGTTGTGATGATAAAAATTTTGTGAGTCTAGTACAGAACTAAATTCTATTATCTAAGTTGCAATGATAAAAAAATTGTTAGGCCAGTAAAGAACTCTTCCATGGAGAGAATGTGAGTACCCAATTAGAATGGAGAAATAAATGAGTTGTAAGCTTGTCAAACAACATGTTGATGTCCTCCCTTTCTATCTTTCTAACATAAATTGTTGGGTTTTGAGTATTAAACGGGTCCCTTTGGCATTATGTTTAATTGCATGTCGAACGGTGTGTGGGGGTATCGAATTCCTCCATGTTTTGTTAGTCTAAAGTACTATTGGTTGAATTTTATATGTTAAGATTACCATAGTATTAGTCTCAACTCTTGGGCCTGTGATATATTTGAGCTAAAGCATATACCTGCTTGGTCTTCTATAACAAAATCCCATTCTTCTACTTTTAGACTCAACGATATCTTTCGGCTAAAACATAACCACTAAGGCTTCTACAAGAGAATATTATTCCTCTACTCTAAGACTCAGTCCTTGGACCTCTAATATATTTGGGCTACAACAAACACACTTAGGTTTCTACGGTAAAATCTTATTTCTCAAAATCCAAGAGTATAAATTATGCGAGATTAATCATAATGGTGCATTGGTTTTATAGACGCCCGTGACCCAAAATCCCAACAATTAGTACTCGCTATGATCTAGCTATTAGAATTCTTAGTTTCATAACAAAGAATACCTAATTATAAACAGAGGCAAACCAAACACATTTTGATGCAGGCTAAAATCAACAAAACTTCTAATTCAAAAACTCAGGTATTTCTAAATACCTTGTCTATGGTTCTAGCACTGGCACCAGTCCCTCTAGTTTTGAGTTCAGTGATCCATCCTTTTCGAAGCCAATATGGAGATTCAATCACTGTAATAGCTCTTTGATACCTACTATTGGGATGATTTTTCTTATGTGAGTCCGATCTCGAAGCTCAATCCAATGAAACATCTTTAGGCATCCCACCCAATTTCATATTTTTATACCTAGGTCTAGAGACTCCCCATCGAAAGGATCCCTGTAAAGGGGCAGTTATGTATATACATTATGTTATGAAAAATTTTCAAACGTCATAGGCCGAGAGGCATCACAAGTGGAAACAACACTACCTGGTCACAGTAGAAACCAATCGCAGGTCATAGATGTAGTAAGCCGAATAATGGGTTCGAACATAAATGTCGACTGCAAAACTTATTTGGATAGAGGGTTATAAAAGAGATCATGTGGGAAGTAGCCAAAGTGAGGAAACACTGAATTACATCATCTGAAACAATAAAACAAGCTAAATAATGAACAACCTTAGACCTGAATTCACATAATAGAGTAAAAAATAAAATGCATACAACTGTCAAATAATTTTGTACTTGTTTCAAAGTGTGAGTCATCTCTGGAGCACAAACGCTTGAACCCTAGTTGAAAGGGATTAAGTGAGACAATATCCTCGATGTCCTCTTTGCTAACCCATGTACTTGACCAGATATTGGTTGGCGAAGTGAGTACATTAGATTGGTAACATAGGTAAACCATAAGTCAAGAGAAAAAAAGGGGCATTCAAACCTGAAGGGGAAAGGCCTCACCTATAACAAAAATCATTAAATGCCTCCCATGTTGGTAGTTATAATAATAAAAATAAAACTTATGCCCCTCTTCTCTAGAACAACAAGGCACAAAAATAAGTTTGGTGTTTTATATACTAGTTTGATAGAGGAAATAAGTAAATAAAGGAGGGAGAAAAACATAAATCAAATAATTAGAAACCAAGACAACACCAAAAGGAAAAGTGAAAGAGTATAAAAAATAGAAGAGCCGAACTAAAAGTAGCCACAAGATGGGAGATTCAAAACTAAAAGAAAATGCAACTACTTTTGGGATAAATGGGAGCCAATTACCACTTATCTCAATACCACCATTCCTGTTAAGATTATGGTGATGATTTATAAATCTTGAGTGGACCTAATGCTTAAGATCATGTATTTCCACCTAGGAGGTCACAGGTTCAAAACTAGAGGGGGTAGAGTATGTATGCCTCCGTAGACTTAGCAGTCAAATCATTGCGCTGAGGTGGGTCCTCAGACCCACAAACAAGGGGGTCTCATACACCAATGTGGTCTATGACTTGGCCATGACCTTAAAATTCGATAATAATAATAATAATCTCAATAGATTCCATAAGTGGCCTTCTATCATAAT
This sequence comes from Pinus taeda, assembly GCA_000404065.3. Lineage (NCBI taxonomy): Eukaryota > Viridiplantae > Streptophyta > Pinopsida > Pinales > Pinaceae > Pinus > Pinus taeda. The sequence goes on from APFE031131488.1 coordinate 41,763, forward strand.
GTTCTTCACTTTCATTGATCTCGACATTCTCAAGGAAAACATGGTGTTTGGTTTTTGAACAAGAGTTCAACAAATGCTCAGGTGCTTATTATACACTTTGTGCTCTCTTTTGTGATCTTTTCATTTAATTTTAAAGCAGTGTCCTCTTTCCCTAATAGAGATTTTAGCATGAAAATAATTTATTTTGTAAAATCCTCTACATTTGATCTGTAAATTGTCGAGGATATTCCATAGGACAGTTGATCTAGATTTAAACAAGAAGTATTATTTCCGCTACATCTTTGTGTATATGGTTATCTCTGTATTTTATTGCGATCCTGTCTAAATCTGGATCAGTGGGAGTAGGTGGGGCTACCTGTGGCGGTAGTTGGGGCTACCTCCGGTATCCTGTATAATGAATCACCCAAAGAAATAATGACAGCGCGAGGCCTTGACTCATACACAGCATGTCGTCTCCACAAGTATGGTTGGCCTAATAATACATCACAAACA
>APFE031131490.1:1717-19899 GCA_000404065.3 Pinus taeda
TTGCCCCCTCGAAGAGGCTGAATTCTAAGGCGTTGATCTATCTTTTCTATCTTTTCTTGAGCTGGTTTCATAATAGTAGCTCGTGATGCTTGTAACATGCAAACAATCATAGAGTTAGGCTCTGATATGGGAGGGGGAGGACCAGGGAAAGAACCCAATAATGAAGAATATTTATAGACTCTGGGTGAAACACCAGTGAGAGGAGTTGAAGACTACTTATCTGACATTGACGAGATAATGGAATCAAGGGAGATCACGGATGACAAATCATAGTAAGTCAATTGATTGATGGTAACAATCTTCCCTTCATGGGGGAAGAACATCTTGCAGAAAATCGCAGACACGATGGATGAAATGGCATATCTGTTACTATGAACTCAAAGAATGTTGTAATCCAAGGGGAATCAATGACTTCAATGTCAACATGGACAATCTTTCCTGCAAGGGTCACTAGATAGTCCCGGTACATGCCAAGGGGCTGGGAGGAGTGTCTGTCCCAAGCATGCAAAGTGACGGTGGAGAGGGATAACTCGGGTGACTTAAGTTGTTTCAAAATAGTAGTGGACATCACACAGGTGGATGCACCTTCTTCAATAATGCATCAGGAGATGATGGCATTATGGACTCAAACTAGTATCTCGAAAGTAACGAATGGACAAAATGGGGTATGTTCTGATGTATCAACCATAAATAAAATAAAATGATCATTAGAAGGACCTACTGTACCCAAGGTAGTTAGTAGAGCTTTCTTTTGAGATGGACACGAATGGAGTACTTCTAGTGTCCACATGGAGTAGGAGATTGTGCCAAGTCATCTACTATACTGTATTTATGGGAAGCTCAGTTAGAAGTTGCATTACGATGTAATGGTCCCTTTGGGATCTTGGGAATGGCCTCAATTTTAGGTTGAGGGATCTGTAATGGAACATTTGGTGTTGTAAGAGGCTCAGAAGATGCTTTGGTTTTGGACTCAGTGGCAGACGAAGTTGATGGCTTGTCATATTAACGCGACTGAGTTTGTAGGTTGATATTAGAGGGGTTAAACTCATTAGAATTCATCATAAGGATTTGGTAGTCACCAAGGCCAGAAGGTTGGGGGGGATGGACTACTTGACTTGGATAAGGTTTAAAAGAAACAAATCCTTACTGAGGGAAAGGATTTGTGAGCACTGCTGGTTGAGATGGCGGGATTTTGAGGTGATTGTTGACCTTAAGAAGCTACTTGAGCTTCCCACATTTGGCACATCTAGGGTAATAGAAGAAACTAATGTCTTTAAAGGTCATGTACACCATAACATGAAAAATGCTTGTTCGTAAAAATAACCTTTTTCTACTTGGGCTAGTTTCCCTGTTGTTGGTTGTTAGTGTTAGGTTCATTCCCCCATGGTTCATTAGGTTGATTATGTTGATTACCCTGGTTACCCTTGTTACTCTTCCCCTTATTCTTTGTCTTCAAATTTGGGGGATTGGTTGCACTCTATTGTGCAAACACTTGACCCTAAGGAGGCGGTGGATGCTTGGGCTAAGGATGCATGGGAGGCTGAGGCGCTAATGCTTAAGGGGATTTGTTTTTGGCCATGTGATAAGAAGCTCCAAAATCAATGAGCCGCTCATGAGAATGAGAAGAAGAAGATACATTTAGCACCTAACTAGAATGAGATGCTTGACAACCACATGAAAAAAGTGTTATTCCTGAAGATGAAGTTGAAGTTGAAGAGTGCTCCAAATGGATGCTATGCTTCTTCATTGCTTCCAAGGCTTCCATCTTCTTAAAGAATTTGAATTATAAGTGTCCATAATGATTACAAAAGTTGCAATGTCTATTAGTCTTCTTGCCTTTGTTTTTAGTTGCCTTACCATTTTTTTGAGTTAATTTTTCATTGTGAGACTGAAATGGCTTACGAACCTTATTTGGTTTAGGAGCACTCTTTTTAGGATGCTTCTTCTGAGGATTCTTTGAACTCGGTTGTTGCTGGATTGCTAAGGCTTTCTTAGAAGAGTTTCCATTATTAAGAAGACCAAGATGTAAGAGTTTTTCTTGCTCTCTTATTAAAGAATAAAAAAAGGAATCAAAAGAGGGGGACTTGTAGTCTTGTCCTTGAGAAATAAAGGCTTCTATAGTAGAATGGAAAGTGGAAACAAACATAGAGTAGGTTGGTCCCAACTTAGTAAGAATGGAATAGATAAGGCTACAATCTTCTTTCTTAACCTTAATACTTTCCAAGAGAAGTATAAGGGTCTTGAACTTGGACAAAAAATATTTAATGGAAGAAAAATTATTGGGGTCTAGTGTAAGCAACTCATTTTTGAGTTGATGGCCTCTAATTTCATTTTTTATTCCAAAACCTTTATTGAGTTGTTTCATTGCTTCATCGGGGGTATCAATTTCTATGATATAGAATCTAAGGCTTAGATAAATAGACATATCTATCAACCCACGTGCTTGATATCTCTTATTTTCCCATTTGGCTTAATTACCTTCATATTTAGGTTTAGACTCTTGGCATGAGTCTATCCTATAAATACCTTTACTTTTAAGTAAATCCACAATGTAGGATAGCCATTAGAAGTAATTAGCGATGTCAAGAATAACTAGGCATGGAATTTCCATTTTAAAAGAAGTTGAAGCTATAGATGCTAAAACTAAGTGTTCCAATGGAAATATCTCAAAAAAATAGGTCAATAAAAAAAAATGGCTCTGAAAACGGCTTCCGGATTGGTGGGTAGTGGGTCCCTCGTGTAAGGGATTTGGGGCTTAAAGTTGACAATTTTGGGTAAAAAGTATGTTAGAGGTTCTGCAAAGTGTGCGGAGCATGAATTGTAATGAGTTAAGTCAAAGGGTTGTCGGCCCGAGAAAAATGTAAGATAATAGAAAGTGAGTCGGCCTGCCCATGGTTCGTGGACCATGGGAATGTATAAATAGAGCAGGGCTCTAGATTTAGAGGTTAGTTTTTAATGATTCTTAATCAGATCTAAAGTGTAATGGGTTTTTTGTTTTGAGTCTATAAGTCCGTGTTAGGGTTGGTAGTAGATTGTGTAAGCTCTGCAGCTATGTGCACAGAGGTCTGGTAGAGTCCGGTGTTGTGTGCGCAGACCCTTGTAGCTGAATGAGAAGGGTGGAACTGATTGTGTTGAACCGAAGGTTAAAAAAGATAAGTGTTTTTGAATTATTGTGAATTTTTTTGTAGATCTATATGTTTTATGCTTATATTCTAAGTTTATGCATATCTGTAAGATTTATGGTTGGACGTGCTGGTTATAATTGTTGAATTCTTGACTAAAGGGCCTTAAGAATTATATTAGATCTATAAGAACACCTTAATAATAAGAATCTAAGAAGTGCCTCATCGCCAAGCTACATAAATGTCATACTGCTGTGCAGAGTAGTGCAAGAGTGTAGATCGATTCACGACCCTTCCAGTCCACATCAAGACATCCCTAGGGTGCAGAAACGTGGTTCTAGCACCATCCCATACTACCTCGGGTGAGACTTCAGTCCGCGCTTCACGGATTGTTGCCAAAAGGGTTGGTAGTGTGGGATTTGTTTGGCTAAACACTTCCAAACTTGGGTCAGGCCCCATCAAGCCAACAAATGGTTCTGTTGCTGGGACAGGGATCTGCCTAAAGGATGTCTGATGTCGGAACACTGGAACCCGACGAAGGAGGAGATTAAAGACTGGCTGGATCAGATCATAGGAGGGTTTATCAGGGTATTCTCAAGGGACCGTGAGGTAAGTATGACAAATAGTTATATACCTGGATTAAGATGCTCTTATGTGAAAAATGGGTGATGTGAATCCATTGATGAGTGGAATGACGTGGAGTGGAAATACCTACAAAGGCATCGAAGGGTTAGGAAATAGTCCTTTAATATCACCACTACGAGCTAATAATGAAGAATGTGCTTGGGACTCCCCGAGGAGTGTGGCCAATTTGATCACGCAGTGCATTCCACAGATATCATCCCCACTAATTCCACCACTCCTATCATCTTCTTCACTCCCATCTTCGCCCACGCCACCTCCACTAAACCAGCAGGTTAGCATGACAAGCATGATTAAGTTGCTTGTATTCAAAGGGGTAGGGAGCGAAGATCCTAATCAATTTTGGTTCATAGTAAGGCAGTATGGGAAGTGCACAGAGTTACAAATGATAACATTAAGAAGGCTACCCTGGTAAGTGCACTACAAGATCACATGTTGACGTGGTATATTAAGCACTCAAATGATCATATGAATGTCGGAATAGTGGAAATCTAGACTGCATTAAACAAAGAGTTTAGCTGGTCGAAATCAGAGATGTAGCCAATCATCGGATTCAAAGAGATCACAATGCTACCAAGCGAAACCCCCTGAGATCTGGATCAGAGACTGAATAGAACGATCTGCGAGGCTAACATGATGCTGATAGATGCACAACATTGTGCATGGTTTGTGGCATCTTTAACACCACATCTGAGGATGGCGTTATCACAACAGAAGATTTCAACCCAGGATGAAGCATTGGAAATAATGAGGTTGCATGAAACTCCAATACAGGATCCTAGGTTGGGAGTCCATCAGATCCATGCAGAACTACAAAACCTTTTCTTGGAGATGTAGAGTTTGAAATAGGATAGGGCACCCTGGCCAGAAGCGTGAGAATAAGTCTGGTGCATAAAATGTAGAAGCCAGGGCCATGATAAGGATTATTGCCTGGCGTTCGTGAACTATTTGGTAGGGGAGGCGATGCTGTTGAGACCGGAGGTGCAGGTAGGGCCAAGTGCAATGCCCATGCTCTAGTGTGAATCTATTAGGTGGGAAGAAAGCACATGACAAACAATTGTCATCTATTACAGAATTTTACACATACCCCCAACATTTATTTTGCAAATTTTGTAGATCAATGGGCCATGATGAACGAGACTGTCAGAGTAATGAATTGTTGATGGATCAAACACCTACCTATAGGATGCAGATTGAGGTATGAGGTCAGGATCTAGCCACAACATTAGTGCACGGTGGGTTCTAGGGCTGAGGATGAGGACGAGGAGGAATGGGACCTAGATGAGGTTGTGGACAATTAATCTACTACAATTGTGGAGGATCTGGGCACTATGCGTGTGACTATACAAACCCGACCAGAACATATTGTTCATACTATTATCAATTTGATCATGAAGCGGTAGATTTCCCCACTCTAATTTCATTGATGCATGAAAAATGGGTGCTTCAGACTACTCTAATGTAGAACATCCAAATGATGCAGTCTGAATGCGCGAAGAAGACCCCAACATGATCATGGTGCTTAGAAATGGTGCAACCATAGGGGAAGAAAGGGGGAAGAAACCTGAGGAGAATACATGGGTTTGCAAGGCCCCTACAAAGCAACCCGAGTTTGACTTGGAAAGCACAAAGGAGACATTTATGGGAGCTAAGAAGTGCTTCGCAGAGGTCTCTACATCAGGTAGTAAGGATCAAACTGAACCAAAAATAGATCCTTCTATGCTAACTATCTTTTTAGAGACATGCATGAAGCTACTGCGAGACAATAAGGTAGTTAAGGGATTATAGGAGTTAATAACTAGGTGCGCAGGGCCAGACGAGTTGTCCATGGTCTGAAAGCTAGGAAAGAATGCCTTGCACACCAAGAGGGAAATGCAATTGACAGCACAAATTGGCAACTTTGAGATGGATCAGGTCATCCTGGACTTAGGATCAGATGCGAATGTGATACCTAAACATACATGGGAACACATGGGTAGGCCTACATTACAATGGTCTCCTATTCAATTATGGATGGCGAACCAATAGAAGATCTTACCCATGGGGAGATTGCAAGGAGTCACAGTGGACATCGAAGATACGAGCACACAAATAGATTTTGAGGTAATAGAAATTGTGGATTACAGTAACCCTTACCCTGCATTGTTAGGAATAGATCGGGCCATAGACATGAATGGAGTCTTCAACCTAAAATGATGAAAAATTATATTTTAGAAAAGGTCTCTACGTGTACTAGTTCCATTGGACCCAATTGAGGGAGTGCACTACACTAAACTAGTGCGTGATGAGGACAGTGACGATGAACTAGACTACATCTACCAGATAACCACGCAAGACCAAGATAAAGTGAATCTGATAACGGATGGGAGAATCTCATGGGAACGTGACAATTCCTAGACATCAGATTCAGATGAAGAGATAGAGCAATGGTAGAATTGATTGCATGAAGTAACAATGCTAAATTGTAATATGATGGTTAGATCGCTGTGACATGTGACAACCGAGGCAAGGAAATTACCAACTGATGAGGGCGCAGCGAACATGGAGAAATCCATAGACCGCTGTGAAAAGATGATACTGGAACGGAAGTGGCACAACATAGAAATAGAGGAGCTGCGTGTGACAATTGCACAAGGGTGGAATACACATCAAAAGACTAGGTGGACCTGCCACAAATGTGGAAGGAGGGCATGTGCACAGTTTGGAGGACAAAGCGGCTTGAGCATCCATTAGCAGCATAGGATGTAGATGTATGTTCTGCACCCACATACCCGATTAAGAATCAAAAGTTAGAACCTGTCATGACAATAGGAAAAGCAACAAATTCTGCTAGTTGTTCATGACAAAGCAATCAAAAAAACAGGTGAGAGCAAAAACAAAGTTCACCAAATAAAACAAACCAATAAGGATCTATGTGTACCAAGGGTTCGATGGGAATATAGGACCATAAGTAAAAATAAGAGTGTGAAGGTGATCCTCTCATTGATAAGATAAGATGAAATTAGGAGAACAATGAAATCTCCCCAGACTGCAACCCCTGCAGTTCGGATAAGATGTGAGGACCGAGGTAGAGGAATTCGGTAGTTACAGGAAGCCATTTGGTGTGAGAGCTTGAAACTTCATGAACATGATGAAGGATGGGCATGGATGAGGAAGAAAATCATGATATTGGACAAAGAATTCAGCAAATTGAACACTAGAGTTGCACAAATGGACTGCGCGAAACTAAGGGGACCAGGCCTAGCTGGCGTTACTACTGCATTAGACCAAGAGTCGACCCTGCTATCATGGCTATGATCACACCTTTCTAAACAAAGGAGCATAGGACGTGATACTACCGAATATAATGGTACTTGAAGGGTGCCCATAGCCCGGGCTAGCAGGGAAGCAGAAGTCTCGCACGTGGGGTGTGACCACCTGACTATCTATGGAAAGCATAGTCTCAACGCTCCAAGTAGCTAAAAGGAAGCATGGGACTATAAACAAGTTTGCAGGAGAATTGCGCGGAAAGGAGGTTCTGCGAAGGGTCAATCAATCGTCAAGATAATGGTTGCGCAAAAGAGGCTGCACTGCTATGTGGGAAAGCTGGGAGGTTTTCATTGACCTCACTATTCATGACAAGAAGTTTGATTTATGGTAGAGAGGAATGGGCGACAGGCCATTAAGACAGGAATTCTGATCTAGATATGAAAAGATTTGCCACCAAGAAGATATTAATGACTCAAAAGTGGAGGGAAGGGTCGAATTCAAATTCACGCGTTCCTATAAAAACCCTTGGGGTAGCCCCACAACAACACTTGGATATTTGCGATTCGAGCCAGTACAGAACATCAAGCAGCCAGCTACTTGGCCACTCATGGGTACGTACCTGAGCGAATCTAGGATAGAAACCATGTCTAGAACCAAGGTAAGGTTCGCGGAAGAATCCTATCTGACCCGGAAGGAGCTGGGAGAGGCAGTTGCTACCCCAGAGGTTCCAAAGTCCCCACACACGCTACGACCCCAGAAAGAAAAATAGACTATGGGGCCAGTCCAGGCATCACCATGATTCAATAAATTGTCATTGGCAGAAAAGGGCAAGGAAATCACCACTGAACTCGAGGAGGAAGAGGAAGATTTACAAGCCCTGATTGCTCAAATTAAAGCACAGGATGAGGAAGAGGAAAATGTTCCCAAGTACCTTTGGCGATGACGATGCCACAGTATATCTCTTCGTGGAAAGGGACATCCAAGATGCCAAAGGACCTGGAGGCCACGAAGAGTATGCTACAAACCCTGCTTCTTCCGGATGAAATAAGGTTTGATGGTCTGCTATTGGGTCGGATACCGAACATCAAGTTCAAAGATTGGGATCTTGTGGACAGTGAGAAGTTCCCCTAGTTGGTTGCGGAGAAATTACTACAGCAGAAGTGGTTATAGGGTGTGGACAAGGCAAGATTACTCAATCTAAGGTGGATACCCCACTATCACCATGCAACCATCACAATATTTGTTATCTGACAATTACTATGTCTAGTACATGATGGGTATCTCTGGCTAGATGAAACAATTCCCATCACGACCAATTAAATACACTGAATTTCCCAGCTGCCTACCAAAGGAATCGATCTTGTAGACATAGCCGGAATGAGTAGCGACCTTGTAGAAGCCATGAAGGTTAAATATAAGCTAGAAAATCAGAAGCAAGGGTATGTAATAGAAAGCATCAAAGACCGAGGGGTGTGTGTTGCCACCTAGTTACTAGCCAGTAAGCTCATGAGGAAATGTTGTGCAGATGAGGTGCTAGCCTCTGTCATTGTGCTCATGGAGCAATGCGCAGAAGGGGTTCAGTTCAATTGGGCGCAGTTTCTTTGTGACAATTTTTTTATGAATTATCAGGAAGCCTAGGAGTAAGGTAAGGCTTTCCATTACGCATGGTTTCTCCTAAAAATCCTATTGGTTGTAGGAGAGTTGTTGAACGGCAACGAGTTTCCCAAAATTGAAAAGAACCTACCTGAAGTCATGCGGTATAACTCGCTCCGGGCTATGAAAGATGCCACGAGAATTCATGAGATCAAGGTATTTTAGATATTCATGGAGGTGGGTATCTAGACACAGATCAACTGCAGACCACGGTTATCCCCAACAGTGTACAACCATTTGCAAAGTGCAGTCGATTTCAAGGCAGATATACATAGTTTGTATATTAAGGTGCGAAAGGATCCCACTCGAACATGGGTAAAGCTTCCGTTCATTACAACAGATGCTGCAATTTTCAAGGAAATGGTGACATGGCCTCCAGAATGGCACACATTAGACCTGGCCGAACTAGAAAAGATTGTAGCTCAGTAGCAGAATAAGGAAATCAAGTTTCACATCACAAAGTTGGTGGAATGAATGCACCACAAATAGAAAACAACCATGCAGAGGGAGGTGACTGAGGCAGCAACAGAGATCATCACTGTGCCCACCAAAGAGATTGTGGAGGAAATGTCCTTGGAGCAGGACATACAAGGGGAAGTGGAGGCACAGGAGCAAACATACCTAACCACATCATCAACTCAACTGAAGAGACCGCGCATTCAGGAGCAGCCACTAGCACGCAAAAATATGAAGACAACAAGGACTTTGGAGGGAGATCTTCTTGCTAGCAGGGAACTAGTGCGTGATATCACTAAGGGTGCTCTGGATGAATTGATGATGGAGTAGACAACTATGTTGGGGGTGCTCAGAGCATAGCTGTAGGCATTACAGGTGCAACCCCCAGGAGGGATGATACTGAACTTGGTGAATGAGCAGATGGTGTGATCCCACACAATGAACACTTTAGTGTTACCAACATGCACTGTCATAGTAGAAGCCGAAGGTGATGTGAGGAGTTGGGGGTTGAATTTGGCCACCCTTCACAAAGATACCCTATACTAGTTGTAGGATGAGGTAACCGCTGAGATTCGCACCAGGGAAGGTCGTGCCCTCCAAGTCTTAACAGAACAAAAGGGAAAACTGGAGCAAGTCAGTCTACACCATGATGACTTGGTAGCACAAAACCAAGAATTGGAACAGGCCATGGCAGAGGTATATAATAGTGTACTAGAACTAGCTGTGCCAACAGAACTCCCAGCTACCGAAAAGATTCATCACATGGCCGCAGGATTCCGTAAGGCCCACGATGAGGTTGCCAAAGCTCAGTGGGAATTGAGCTTCTAGATCATGTAGCTAAGGCTGAAAGTGCAGCCCCCTACCCCATCGGAAATCAGAGAGCAGTGCCGTTGCACCCTTCAAGCAGGATTGGCAGTGATAGAGTGTGCAATACAAGATTGCACGAGATTGTTGGATCAGTCCCTTCTTACACTAACATCACTACAAGAAGACCCAACGCTGCAGTAGGTAGAGATAGAAGTACGAGAGTTACAATGAGCCTATGACAATGTCCAAGGGATTACGCAAATAGTTGACCTCACTCAATGCTTAGCCAAGATGAGGGAGGCCCAAGCCATGAAGGAATAGGTGGACGCCGTGCACCAGAAAGAAGCTAGGCTTAAAGCACACATCTAGCCTTGGCTTGAAGAAGCATTCACGATCAGCACTACGATTGAGGGGAAGCTGACTCAATTGTAGGATAGATATGCCCTAGGGCAAGAAGGTGCCTCCGAAAATGCATCAGAAAGTTGCACACAAGTGATACAATGGACAACAAAAGAATGTGTGGCAGATATCAACACAGTGCAAACATTGTTGGATGGACTTCGAGCCAAGATCACTGCACCAGTTGAAGTGACTTGGGACAAGTCACAATGATTGTGTTGGGGGCTTGTTGGGCAGCGAGTCCCCCACATAAGGGCTTTGGGGCTTAAAGCTGACAATTTTGGGTAAAAAGTATGCTAAAGATTTTGTGGAGTGCGCAGAGTGAAAATTGTAATGAGTTAAGCCAAAGGGTTGTCCACCTGAGAAAAATGTAAGATAATAGAAAGCAAGTCAGCCTGACCATGGTTCGCGGACCATGGAAATGTATAAATAGAGTAGGGCTCTAGGTTTAGAGGTTAGTTTTTAATGATTTTTTATAAGATCTGAAGTGTAATGGGTTGTTTTTTCTGAGTCTGCAAGTTCGTGTTGGGGTTGGTAGTAGATGGTGTAGGCTCTGCATCTATGTGCGTAGGGGCCTAGTAGAGTCTGCAGTTGTGTGCGTGGACCCCTACAACTGAGTGCACAGGGTGGAACTAATTGTGCTGAACAGAAGGTTAATAAAAATAAGTGTTTCTGATTTATTATGCATTTGGTCACAGATCTATATGTTTTATGCTTATATTCTGAGTTTATTCATATTTGTAAGATTTATGGTTGTGCATGCTGGTTATAAGTGTTGAATGCTTGAATAAAGGTCTTAAGAATTAGATCAGCTCTATAAGAACACCTTAATAATAAGAATCTAAGAAGTGCCTTATCACCGAACTACGTGAAGGTTAGACTACTGTGCAGAGTAGCGTGAGAGCGCAGATCGGTTCATGACCCTTCCAGTCTGCATTAAGACATCCCTAGGGTACATAAACCTGGTTCCAACACCCTCCCATACTACCTCGGGTGAGACTTCAATTTCAGCTCCGTGGATTGTTGCTGAAAGGGCTGGTAGTGTGGGATTTGTTTGGTTAAACACTTCCAAACTTGGATCAGGCCCCATCAAGCCAACACAGATGAAGAAGTTTTGGCCTTTTGAAGAAAAATTGTTGAAGATGCCGATGAACTATGTGAATGTTGGGAAGTGAATGATAATGTTATATTTAAAAAAATTCTCTCCCAACCGCCCCCCACCCCCCTCTTCCAAACTTAATCTAATTATCTCACTTTTAAAAAAATCTTAATTTATGTGACAAACTTTTATAAATAAGTTAAAGACACTTTTACAATGGAACTTTATGAACTATCCACTAAATTGTAACTTGAATAAGAGATAAAGTGACTTTGGAATTATAAGTGACTCACTTTTTATAATGGGTGATAACACTTTTACATAAAGTAACTTTAAAACATAAGTTACATGTGATTTTTCAAAATGTAACTCAACAAAGCAAAAGACTTGAACCCAAGACCTCTATTCTCATAAAGTAACTTTAGACCAAGTGAGCTAGTTTGAAAGATTAGTATTTTTTTGAAAGGAGGAAGGTGTTTTGTTTTTTTTCTTTTTTTGTTTTGCTCACTAAAGCTTTGGGGTGCGTGCTTACTTCCAAAACCACTTTTATCCTACAAAACAAAAAAACAACCACCCAAACCAAACAAATAAAGAAAATTATCCGAGCCTTATGACTTAAAGTTAGATTTAGTCGAAAGCTATATATTTTCCTCTATGTTTCTAATTTTCCAAGATCACACTAAGGCGCGACATAAAAGATCACACGCATGAGAAAAATCCTTTATTTTTGTTTATGGTTTGCCTAGATCGCACAAAGTCATGGGGAAAGAGCATATGTATAAATGAAAGTTATAGATCTGGTAATAAAAACAAAGAGATAAATAAACCAAAATAAATAGAGAGATAAATAAATAAAACTGCAAATAAAGACTGTATACCTCCATATATTAAAAATGACATAGCTAGGGCTACTAGAAACCTTTTCATGTGAAAAGAAAGGGATTCCTCAATGGAACATATGCTCATAACATAAAAGAGTAGCCCTCTTGGCCTAAAAGCTGTCAAAAACAATAGATCTAGGAAATCACAGTCGGATGCAGTTATACCGGCTTTGGATTTGGATCACCAACGGATGCGGTCCTCAAATAGCTCTGATACCATATAGGAACTTTTAGGTTAATTTCCTTAGATAGAACACCAAAGGAAACCGCTCACAAATAGATCACAGATCAATACACCAATATTATTGAAGTGGCTAAAACCCTCAAAGAGAGAAACAATCCTTGGCTTGAGCCAACACGACCACTTCAAGAAATTTATTAATGTAAAAGAAATAAAATTTACATAAGCTTCTCTCATGAATGGTCACCTAAGAAATGACCCTTAATGCCATTTAAATAAAGATCATGGACCAGTCAGATGTTAATCCATGGATCAAGTGTCGGTAATACCAAGGAGAGAATGAATCGTTAGATCACTTTATGTCTAGAACATATCGTGACCGTTGGATTGTAAGTTACAAAAACTACATACTAAAGAAACACATTTTACCTAACTATAAACTAGACCAATTTGTACTTAATTATTTACTATGTGTCGGAATATCCTAACAATTGTTCCATTGAATCCCTTAGAAGGAGTAAGATACACAAAACCAGTCAAAGAAGAATATTGCATAGCTAATATAGACAACATCTATCAAATGATAATGAAGGAACAAGATTGGGTTAACCCTACTACATAAGTAAAGTTGAGTTAGGAGCAAGATAGTTCTCGTACCTCATACTCAGAAGAGGAGTTGTAAAACTGGCAGAATAGGTTGCATGAAGTATCCACAAGACGTTGTGCAATAATTACCAAATCAATTCACTATATGACATCTAAGGTATGTAACCTAACATATTATGATGATTTAGGTGATGGTCATAATTTTCTTGATAATTATGAAGAGCAAGTTAAATAAAATAAAAGGTTATTAGACTTGGATATAGCCTTGAAAGCTACATCTACTAGATGGTGGAATGCTCACAACAAGAATATAGGAGGTTGGTAGGAATGTCAAATATTAATGTGGATAGGGATTAGATAGACAGATACAAAGATAGAGATAAAACATGATGGTGAAAATAATCCTAGGAATCATATCCAACTATGCACTGTGTCATGGAAGGAGATTCCAAAACAAGAATGGGTACGTGGATTCGTTCATACATTAGAGACAATCCCTATGAACTAGTACCTAGAAACAGAGCTTCGATATGGTACCATAAACTAGGTAGACATGGTTGATGGATTCATATTAACATTCAACTTTGAGAATGATTGTCCATACATAGATTTGTCCCTTCAAACAGTTAAGAAGAAGATATTTGAGAATGTAACTCCCCTAACATGGTAGCAACATGATTGGGTTGTGTAGATAGAAAATGTACTAGAATGCTATAACCTTATTTCAGATGAGGAAGATGATCCTCACAAAATTGACATAGCAGAATTAGAAGGATACTGCAAATTAAATGGAATTGAGCCATAAATACCAATATAATGAAGCCACTTAAGACTAAGAAGGTGAACATATGATCAGAGAAGGAAACAAAGTTAGCCACAATTGGAGATTACTGGGATGAAGAGATAGTCAATAAAGTTATGGAGTTACTTCATGAATACGAAGAACTATTTTCCACTAAGTTTTAAGATATGAAGGGTATAATAGGAGACCTAGGAGTCATGAATATTTCCCTTCAACTTGACGCAAAACCAGTCAAAAAAAGACCTTATAGGTTGAACTCGAAGTATAAGGAGAAAGTGAAAGTAGAGCTTGATAAAACTATAGCAGCAGGAATTATTGAACCAATAGAAGAATCAGAATGGGCAAGTCCTATGGTGGTGCAAGAGAAGAAGACTTAAGTAGAAATTAGGATCTGTGTTGATCTAAGGAAGTTGAATGATGCATGTTTCTATGATCCCTTCCCTACCCCTTTCACAAATAAAGTGCTAGAAAATGTAGGAGGTTAGTAAGATTACTCATTTACAAATGGATTTTTAGGTTATCATTAGATTAGGATTGCACCTAAAGATCAACATAAGACCACATTTTCTACAAAATGGGGCTCATATCAATACACAGTAATGCCTTTTGAATTAAAGAATGCCCCTGCTATATTTTCTAGAGTGGTGATTGCAACTTTTAAGGAATACATCCATAAGCTTTTAGAAGTATACTTTGATGATTTGATAATATTTGGATTGTTAAGAAAAAATATTGGAAGTTTAATACTTATGCTCGACACATGTAGACAATATCATATCTCTTTGAACCTAAAGAAGTGCATATTTTGTGTACCCTTTGACATATTGTCAGGACATATTTTTTGCAAGCAAGGACTAATGGTGGATCCTACTAAGATTTCTATTATTGTCAATTTTCCTCCACCTAAGACAGTAAGACAACTACACACTACATTTGGACATACTAGGTATTACAGGAATTTCATCAAGGGGTATTTGCAGATCACTGTGCCTATGGATAAATTGTTAAAGAAGAATGTAACTTTTTAGTGGAATGAAGAATGTTAGAAGAGCCTTGACATATTGAAAGAAAAAATGGTATTTGCACCTATATTAGTGTTCCCTAATTGGAATAAGGAATTCCATGTCCATGTGGATGCCTGTTGTATAGCTTTGGGAGTAGTATTGGCAACACCAGGTGCAAGATAAATTGATCATCCTATAGTTTTGCAAGTAGAAATTTATATAAAGAATAAAATAATTACAATGCTACAGAAAGGGAAGGATTGGCCATGGTGTATTCTTTGCAAAAGTTTAGACACTATTTGCTAGGATCAGACTTCAAAATGTTTACAAATCATTTTGCACTAAAATATTTGGTTAATAAGCCTATCTTAAGAGGAAAAATTTGTAGATGGTTACTATTATTCTAGGAATATGACTCTAAAATCATTGTTAAACCATCAAGAATGAATGCAAGACCTAATCATTTGTCAAGATTGGAAATAGGGGAAGAACCAACCAACATAGAGGATAATCTCCCTGATGCGTACTTATTTGAAATCAAAGTTGGAGATGACCATTTTTTAGATATCATTCATTTTTTGACCATAGGGATGGCTCCTTCAACATATACTACACAACAAAAGAAACAATTAGTAGTTAAGGAAAATGCCTTTTCATTAATAGCATGACATTTATATAAGATGGGACTAGATGAAATATTGTGCATATATGTTCCTAAACATGATAGATAGATGATTCTAACAGAAACTCATGGTGGTGCATCTGGTGGACACTATGCAGGAAAAGAGACTACAAAGAATATTTTAAGAGCAAGATTGTGGTGGCCTGCACTACATAAAGATGTGAATGAGTACTGCAAAGAATGTGATGTGTGTCAAAGAACAAGGAAACCTTCAAAAAGAGATGAGATGCCATTGGAACCACAAGTTACAATGTAGGCCTATGATAAGTGGGCTATTGATTTTGTTGGACCTAACAAACCACCTGGAAAGATGACTAGTGCGAGGTACATAATTATAGCGACTGAGTTCTTGAAAATATGGGCGAAAGCACAACCAGTAAGAGACTGCAACACAGAGATTGCTACGAAGTTCATTTTTCTGTATATATTCTCTAGATTTGGATGTCCAAAGATTTTGTTGAGTGACCAATGTTCATGCTTCCTAAATAATAATATTGAAGCATTGATTTAGGAATTCCAAGTTTATCATTAGAAAATTACTCCTTATATGTTGAAAATGCAACAAGATGATGGAGCTAGTGAAAAGAAGTCGCCTTCACTAAGTGTGTTCGTAGGCCATTTTTGGCGCAAAGTCTAGTTTTAGACATATGGATCACGGTCTATGAGTTGCAGGATGCTATTTGCGGATGATTGGTCAAGTTGGTAAAAATAGATGGACCTCTATTTTTAGACATATGGGCGGAGTCTATTTTTAGACTGCCAGGCTAAAAATAGAATAGTCGAATATTATTAGCTCTTAATAATATTTGGACTATAAACATTATCTTATCCTCTTGGAGCAATTCAGTTCGAGCTATGGATGTGGCACATGCAACTGCTAGAAGTAAATACGTGGTTCTTATGGGTAACTTGAGCTATTGCATGAAAGACTTCAGTTAGAACTTCAGTGATTGAGTTCTGTGGAGTTGAATGAGGAGTTGAT
This sequence comes from Pinus taeda, assembly GCA_000404065.3. Lineage (NCBI taxonomy): Eukaryota > Viridiplantae > Streptophyta > Pinopsida > Pinales > Pinaceae > Pinus > Pinus taeda. Next base: position 18,283 of record APFE031131490.1, read on the forward strand.
GGAGTTGTGTTCAGTTTGACTTAGTTGAACTAGTAGTATTTAGTGTAACTGATCAATAGACTAAGTGATGAATGGTGTGAATTAGTTATTAATTAATTTACTAATTATTAACTCATAAAGCAACTGAAGAATACATCAGTTAACTCAGTGCATGGGCAGTTCAGTGGAGACAACTGTTAGAGATGAGTGAAAGGGAAAGACAGTTCTCAGTTGTGACTATAGTTGTGCATGTGATTTGCACAATCAGTGGGATTGAGTAATGCCAATGAGGATTGCGTGGTATAGGAAAAGGGAATACGAATTTGGAGCTGATTCTCATCTATTCTCATGCAGGATTGCACAGTGGAGGCAGGCAAGCAACGAAGGAGATTTGAGCTAGTGATTGATTCATATCTGAGCTAGTTTGTATGTAATAGGTGGAGATAGTACTAAGTAATTGTGATGAGTATTGTACTATGTATTGTTACATACTCTCAATCAATATAATATATAGATAGTTGGGGGTTTTCAGCTTTATGCTTTCCCCGGGTACATACTGTGTTGATATGTGTGATTGATGCTTCAATTTGCGCATGCTTGATGTTTCTTAATACTGCAAATTGATGATCAGCGTAGAGGAGGTTATGTATTATGCATGTGTTCTGCAATTAGTGTATAATCGGGATAATGTCTGTGAATAAGTTTCATATTATTCAAAATTTCTACATGGTATCAGAGCTAGCTGATTTGTAGAAAAAGTTTCTACATGGTATTGGAGCCAAGTTGACTTGTAGAAAAAGTTCTACAGGATATCAAAGTGAGGATTGATCATCGGATCTATTATTCAGAAAGTGTTTACATTTTATTTCTTCAGGCAGAGTCTGTAATTGGACCAAGTAGCCTCTCGATTCATCCTTCTTTTGGAAGGTGAGATATCTGGTGAATGCCCATATAGTCGATCTCTGTATGAGAAATGCTTTGTTCTCACGAATTTTAGATCAGAAGTGGTTGAGTTTTGAGATGGTGGAATGGCGCTCAAGGATAAAATTCAGAAACATTAAGTGTGAGAATGGAGACAGTATGCCCTAGTATCTCACAGAGTTCACCCAATGCCGGGATGAGCTGGGAACTGTGGGGTGACTGTTAATGATGAGCACTTGGTGAGCTTGGCTCTCCTTGGTCTTCCGAAGAGTTGGCATTCCTATCAGGACTCTGTCAATGGTCAGGAGAAATTGCCAATATGGGAGAGACTTTGGTCGGATCTTATGCAAGAGGAGATCAGGCGGAGCACCAGGGACAATTCTTCATTTATGCATGATGAGGAGAAATGTGCCTTAGCGAGTAAGGCGAAGAAGGGGAAGGAGAAAGTTTCTCTTTCTGAATCCAGTTCTTCCAATGATGGTAAGAAGGGTGACAAATCAAAAGTACAATGCTTTCGTTGTCATGAGGTGGGCCATTATGCCTCAAATTGCCCACGGAGGAATCCAAGGAGGGATTCGAGGAAGGATCTAAAGGTCAGGCACTTGCTTCACAGTTTGAGTTGGATTTCACACTCTTCGCATGCATGGTTTCATCCATGGTGGGAAGTGGTTGGTTTCTTGATAGTGGAGCTTCTTTCCACATGACCGACGACAAGAG
>APFE031131490.1:20203-51180 GCA_000404065.3 Pinus taeda
ATGCAAAGCCTTGAGCAGCAAGGCAACTGATGGAGACTTGGTGGTTGAGAGTGAGGGTATATTCCCTCTCAACATGCAAAGCTAGAAGAAGTCTCAGACAATTGTGGAGGAGCCATGATTGGTGCAACAACTTCAGGAGGTTGTGGAGCAACCACAATAGGGGGAGCTGAGTGGGGATTGAATAGAGACATCTACTAATGCAAAGACCTCCAATAGGGGGAAACTTCAAGCCAGGTGGGCTAAGGGATCACATGCAACCATACCTTCAGGTAGGAGGTGGGGCGATATAGAGTGATCATCCCAAGGAGGAGGGGCAGGATCATTGAGGTACCCGACCTCTTGGATGAGACCTTGCTATAGGAGCCCTAATGTGGAGTAGCAGGAATTGACTGATTGGGTAGAGAGATGCGGATGGAGCGGTAGAGAGAGTGACAATGCAGGGAATCCCAGGACAATGCATGGCTAGCAGGCTGTACCAATGCAAGAGGCACAAGTGTTTTGCACAATGCTAGGTGGCACAGAGAGGTGTGCAATGGTGCGAGATGCATGGATATGTTGCAGTAGCATAGATGTCAGAGAGGGAGCACTTGTCAGTAGTAAGTAAAGCTTCAGCATCAGAGTATGTTCCTAGCCCAACAGAGGGGTCAGTTGGGAGTGTTTTTGTTCCAAGTGTTGTTGGAGCAAGTGGACCAGGTAGATGTGTTGCATGTAGAACATTCCAGAGTTATAGGATAGGGGTTGAAAATAACCATATCTTGTTGAGAGGGAGTGTTGAAAATGCAACAAGATGATAGAGCTTAGTGAAAAGAAGTCACCTTCACTAAGTGGGCCTGTAGTCTATTTTTGGCGCAAAGTATATTTTTAGACTATGTCTATTTTTAGACATATGGATCATGGTCTATGAGTTGCAACATGCTATTTGCGGATGATTGGTCATGTTGGTAAAAATAGATGGACCTCTATTTTTAGACATATGCGCAGAGTCTATTTTTAGACTGCCAGGCTAAAAATAGAACAGTCGAATATTATTAGCTCTTAATAATATTTGGACTATAAACATTATCTTATTCTCTTGGAGCACTTCAATTCGAGCTACAGATTGGCACATGCAACTGCCAGAAGGAAATACGCTTTTCTTATGGTTTACTTGAGCTATTGCATGAAGGACTTCAGTTAGAACTCAAGTGATTGACTTTGGTGGAGTTGATTGAGGAGTTGATGGAGTTGTGTTCAGTTTGACTTAGTTGAACTAGTTGTATTTAGTCTAACTAACAAATAAACTAGTGATGAGTGGTGTGAATTAATTATTAATTAATTCACTAATTATTAACTCATAAATCAACTGAAGAATACATCAGTTAACTTAGTGCATGGACAGTTCAATGGAGACAAGTGTTAGAGGTGAGTGAAAGGGCAAGACAACTGTCAGTTGTGACTATTGTTGTGCATGAGATTTGCACAATCAATGGATTGAGTATTGCCAATGAGAATTGCATGTTTTAGCCAAGGGAAATACGAGTTTGGATCAGCCATTCTCATCTATTCTCATGCAGGATTGTGCAATGGAGGAGATTTGAGCCAGTGATTGATTCATACCTGAGCTAGTGTGTGTGTAACAGGTGGAGATAGTACTGAGTACTTGTGAGGAGTATTGTACTATGTATTGTTACATGTTCTCAATCAATATAATATACAGATAGCTGGGGGTTTTCAGCTTTATGCTTTCCCCGGGTACATACTGTGTTGATGTGTGCAATTGATGCTTCAATGTGCACATGCGATTGTTTATTTAATACTGTAAATTCATGATCAAAGTAGAGGAGGTTATGTATTATGCATGATTCCACAAATAGTGTATAATTAGGATAATCTCTGTGAATAAGTGTCATATTATTCAAAATTTCTACACTTTTGGGGAATGATGTATTCATATGAGTATGTTTCTTTAGGTTATGAAACAACTCTTTTAGGGGTTGATGAACCCTATTTTATCGACATATAAGTTTGGGGTTGACGTGCTCAAATATGTCTATAACAGTTGCCCCCTAAAGCATGAAGTCATAAATATTGATGTTGAGTGAAATTCTTTATCATGATGATCCGAAGTTTCGAACTGGAAGGTGATCTGCATAAGTTACAATATAATATGTCATCATAATATAATTTTCATGATCTAGCTGAGGGAGGCATTCCCATGCTCATCTTTATAAATTCATTTCATGTACATAGATCAGATAGCCGTCTGTAGTTACAGACTGGTGAATCACTAGATATAAAGTCATCATCCATGGTTAGGATGACCATCTATGTAAAGCCTTTGTACATAAGATGTTTTTATATTCCTGGATATATTGCAGCCCGGATGGATAAAACTAGATCTGGGGTCTTCAAACTCATCCAATCTTTGATCAATGTACAAGTTAATCCATGTGAAGAGACGTTTTGAAGTCGAACATGGAAAGACATCGCCTGATTACCAGCTAATGATGTGAGCTATTTGTAGACGTGAGAGGAATCACTAATAATGATAATGATTCTCAAGGTACTATAGTACAATTCATGTGGTGTGAATACATGATCCAATGTTGAACACCACGCAAAATATTTTGGTCGAAGGCCATTGATGTCAACCTAGTCGCTGGAAGTGAGAAATTTGCCATTGATGTATGCAATCTCCAAAGCATCGAAAGGGTTGTTTCTAAGACAACTTCTTGGATAATGAGCTGATGTCGACAAGAAGCGACTCATCATAGGAGGGCTTTGATGTATCCCACATCTATGACACAAAATGAAGAAAATGATTTTCTTGAGGTGAAAAATGAACTGACGACAAAAGGTTCAGGAATGACGGTCATGAAAAATGAAGGTTGGAGGTATTGCAGTGGATGAGACATTAACTGGATGGTGGTTTCTCAACTGAATGACTTCTCTTGAACATGTCGGCGACACTGAGATGAATTGGTAGCGTTACCCTAAAAGATGGATGGTATGAAAGACCAATGGTGAGATGACCAGTGAATGGAATAACCCAACCCAACTCAATAATGGTGATGAAGTGAAAGTGTCATGTTTAAGAGCGACTTGCTACCATAAGTTCTTCAAGTTTTCTTCCCATTTTTCTCCAGTCATTGCCGACTAGTACCTCTTTATTTTTGTCAAGCTTGAGGAGGATAACATATGGTTGTTCTATAATTTTCCCTTCGGGCAAACTTATCGCTATTAATGTTTTAACAAGTCTAGTGACAGTGAAACTCAGTCTCGTCTATATAGACAAGTTTTCACTATTGTTTTAACGAGTTTAATGACAAGGATAACTCGGTCCTTTTCATGTTTAAAGAGTTTGAAAAGGGACGAAAAGAAAACTCCATAAGTTATTTTCATAAAGTAATCCCTTAGGTATGAAAAAAAAGATAAAATGATATAGGAGGGGTGACATTTCCAATCACTTTAACGATCTGGAAAGGCTAAGCGCTCGATAATCTTTTCATATTTAACGAGTTTGAAAAGGGTTTAAAGATGACTCAATTTTGAGGAATGAGTGGTGTCTAAGGTAGCAACTAGTCCCAGTGATTTTGGAACTTCTCAAAACATGTTGATTTCTATGAAGAGGTTGGCTAATAAGACCACTCATTGCAACTATTCCTCAAAAAGGGGTAAAACAACCAAGTGGAAGTGTATGATCGGCCAAAGGGATGGTGGTGATGGGATGTACACAACCAAGGTTCAAAAGGTTGATAGAATGGCAATCACAAAGGTTAATTACTTGTAAATGAGTTCATTTTTTGACAAGCTTGAACCATGGGGAACTGTGCTTGGCTTCAGTTTCATTTTTGCACAAGCTTGAAACGAAGAAACTATGCTTGAATTCAATTTCATTTTACACAAGCTCAAAATTAAAAAACTATGCTTGAATTCAGTTTCATTTTTACATTTAATAGCGTAGATGTTAGAGAGGGAGCACTTGTAAGTAGCAGGTAGAGCTTCAACATTAGAGTATGTTCCTAGCCCAACAGAGGGGTCAGTTGGAAGTGTTTTTGTTCCAAGTGTTGTTGGAGCAAGTGGACCGGGTAGATGTGTTGCATGCAGAACATTCCAGAGTTACAAGATAGGGGTTGCAGATAATCCATATCTTGTTGAGAGGGAGTGTTGAAAATGCAACAAGATGATGGAGCTTAGTGAAAAGAAGTCGCCTTCACTAAGTGTGACTGCAGGCTATTTTTGGCGCAAAGTCTATTTTTAGACTATGTCTATTTTTAGACATATGGATCATGGTCTATGAGTTGCAGGATGCTATTTGTGGACGATTTGTCAAGTTGGTAAAAATAGATGGACCTCTATTTTTAGACATATGTGCAGAGTCTATTTTTAGACTGCCAGGCTAAAAATAGAACAGTTGAATATTATTAGCTCTTAATAATATTTGGACTATAAACATTATCTTATCCTCTTGGGGAACTTCAGTTCAAGCTATAGATGTGGCACATGTAGCTACCAGAAGGAAATACGTGGTTCTTATGGGTAACTTGAGTTATTGCATGAAGGACTTCAGTTAGAACTTCAGTGATTGAGTTATGCGGAGTTGAATGAGGAGTTGATGGAGGTGTGTTCAGTTTGACTTAGTTGAACTAGTTGTATTTAGTCTAACTATTCAATAGACTAAGTGATGAGTGGTGTGAATTAGTTATTAATTAGTTCACTAATTATTAACTCATAAAGCAACTGAAGAATACATCAGTTAACTCAGTGCATGGATAGTTCAGTGGAGACAAGTGTTAGAGATGAGTGAAAGGGCAAGACAGCTGTCAGTTATGACTATAGTTGTGCATGTGATTTTCACAATCAGTGGGATTGAGTAATTCCATTGAGGATTGTGTGGTATAGGCAAAGGGAATATGAATTTGGAGCTGATTCTCATCTATTCTCATGCAGGATTGCGCAGGGGAGGCAGGCAAACAACGGAGGAGATTTGAGCCAGTGATTGATTCAGATTTGAGCTAGTTTGTATGTAACAGGAGGAGATAGTACTGAGTACTTGTGAGGAGTATTGTACAATGTATTGTCACATGTTCTCAATCAATATAATATATAGATAGTTGGGGGTTTTCAGCTTTATGCTTTCCCCGGGTACATACTGTGTTGATATGTGTGATTGATGGTTCAATGTGCGCATGCTTGATGTTTCTTAATACTGCAAATTGATGATCAACATAGAGGAGGTTATGTATTATGCATGTATTCCACAATTAGAGTATAATTGGGATAATCTTTGTGAATAAGTGTCATATTATTCATAATTTCTACATTATAGAGATGAATAGAGATGCACTGTGAATAGAGATGATCGTGACCTTAGAATTCTAGCAATTTTATGGGCTTATAGGACAACATGAAAAAAGTTGGCAGGTTAGACACCCTTCAAATTAGTTTATGGGAAATAAGTTGTGATGCCGATCACCTACATCATCCCTAGCTTGAGGATTGTAGCCTTTACAGATATGGTAGACCCTGACATACTAAACGAAAGAATGTTGCAGTTGATTCCTTTAGAGGAAGACATATTTATAGAAGCATTTCATCAGCGGGTAGATAAATCAAGAGAAAAATGCTCACATGACAAATATATTAAGCAAAAAAAGTTCCAAGTAGGAGACCTTGTTCTCCTCTATGACAGTAAGTTTGTAAAATTTCTAGGAAAATTCTAGATGCATTGGTTGGGCCTATATATTATCAAGCATATTAATGATGGAGGTGTAGTTCAATTAGCAAAGCTCAATGGAGAATTGATTCAGGGAAACGTAAATGATAGCAATTTGAAGTTGTACGGGGACAACCCTTCCCTTACAACTTCGCTCTAAAGAAGAAAGGAGAAAAGTCTTAATTCCACATGTAGTTGAAGGTGGGCACTAGACTATAAAATATGGTGCAGAAAGCTTCGACATAGGAAGTTAGTTCACTGCAGCTTGGATTATGTCAAAGTACATAGGAGATGCAACATAAGAAGGGGAGTTTGCTACAATATGGGATGTGTCGAAGTTTTCCAAAAAAATTTGACCATTAAAAGGGAAAGTTGATGTTAAAACATGTGAAAAGTTGCATTTATGAGAATAGACTGGTGAGATCTAGGGATAGATATGTAGTTAATGAAAAAAATTTAAAAAAAATTTGAGCTAATGATGAGGTTAGAAGCTCGAAATTGTTATAAAAAGTTGTGTCCCACCAATATTTAACACTTTTTTGAACTAAGAATTCAAGTGTTGCTATTGTGAAGAAATTGCAGAGAATTTCTACATGAACATCCTATCAACTGAAGAATTCATTCACATATTCAATGAGAAGGGCTTAGATGGATTTATGGAAGCATCAACTGAACCCATAGTTGATATGCCCACAACATCATATGAGATTCCCACAACAGTATCATAAAAAAAACAATGGATATCCCCATGGAAGAAACCAACCAAGGAACAAAGACAAAGAAGAAAAAAGACAAGAAACTTGTTGAGCCTCAATAATAACCTGAATAAGTTAGAGACAACGAAGAAGAAGCGAAGGTCATGCAGATGGAAACAGATGGCACAACATTTCCATTGCCTCTACCACCATACATCCCACTGAGAAAATTGAATAAAAAACTCATGAAGGAATCGAAGGATGAGAAGTATGGCACCTTCACACCCCTATTGCGAGAGAAAGTACCATTTACTCGAGAAATACTTCAAAAAATTCTACAGCTGAAGTTCATAGACTACAATTTCAATGATAGAAAGAAATACCCACATTTTGTGTTGGGCTGATATTTGAAACAAGTAAACTACCCAGAGAGTGGCATGATGAGGTTAGAGTCAAAGTAGTGGGTGAATGGATTGGCATAGTTAGCATTGATGAACATGTTAAATGTATCACACTTTGGTAGAAGTAGAGGGAGAATGGATTGTGTACGAAAAATGCTTGGCTGGTGCACAATGGATGGCTATGGATAGGGAAGAGGATCCCTATAGACCCAATGTTGATATGGAGAATCACGAGACTACTGTATCAACGCAAGAAACCCGCGGAAGAGTTTATTGGAAAAGGATAGGACCATGCCATAGATGAAAGCATGAAGAATAAATTTGGATTGACAAAAGGGAAGTGAGGATATGACATAAGCTCAATTAGTGACCAAGGTTTCACTTTGCAGCACACATATTGGCTGGGAATATCATGCAAAGTGTCGGGCTAATGAAGTCCCTGCAGTGGTAGTTTCATTAGTTGCGTTGTGCAATAATGGGGTTTAGTACAACTGGGTCTAATACCTTTGCAAATAATTTTTGGATAACTTCTACGAGTTCCATGAGAAAGGTACCACATTCCATTATCCATGGTTGATATTGATAATTGCAATGCTAGTATGGAGAGAGCCAGTGGATTCATAGTTCCCTTTGGCAGCTTCAGATTTTTGAGAAGCTACAGAGTATGCCTCGTTGTGGTATACCACTCAACTGTCGTGAGCAATGGAGAAAAATATTCTTTTATTATTATACCATATCGTTTTACATATGTTGGTGAATGAGCACCCTCTCCTGTCATGGAGCCTATATGAATAGTATAGTGTTGTTGTGAAGTTTAAGGCTGATTTCCACAAAGTGTATATACAGGCTCGCAGCGACACAAAGAGGAAAGGGGATCCCTACCATATTTGGTAATATAATATCATCTCTTAACTTAGGTACAACAGTGGCCTTCAGAATGAATGATTGCGTTGGAAACACAGGAAGAAGATAGTGTGATAGAGGAGGAAATAGTGAAGCATGGAAAAGTGAGTGGAAAGGATAAGGACGAGGATGATAAAAAAATAGAGGAAGATGAGAAACATGATGAGGGTCACTAGGATCCTCCTAAGGGAGATGAGTAGAATAAGGACTTGGAAAAGATAGAGAAAGACCCCACTATCATGGAAAAGAGGAAGGATGGTGCCGAAACTACCTCAAGAACTAAAAATAAGCAGAAGGAAAATAAGACGAAGGGTATAACACAACTAGTCCTCACTAAAGGAGGCTTAGACAAAATTGAGGATAGGATACAGGAAGCAACAACACAATCATGGTGAGAGTTAGAGGATTGATACGATGAACTTGTAATAGGTGTCAAAGAGCACATTACAGAATTAAAGATACTTGTGTAGATGGTCAGACAACCAGTGCGGAGAGGAAAGGATTGGATAATAAATGATAATAGAGCCTACACTTGCAGCAAGGTTAGCACCAATACCAGCTGGATCACTACAATTTGGACCCACTGAGGTACAACAACAAGAAAAAGGGTGGAAGCATGTCAAAATGAACATCGCAAAGATTACATAAGCTGCATTTGGAGATAATAAAGGTAATGAAGTTGCACAAACAACACACCTCACATCTAAATATTCCGGTAGAAAGAGAGCAGGCTTTGCTACAACAAAAGCTTGACCAGATGATCTAGGAGAGGGATCAAACATTTCGGCAGCAACAAAAGATCAAGGAGGTGATTGAAGCAACCAGACCTTGATGTTTGAGAATAAGAGCCAGTAAAGGACAAGGTCATGAAGCTCGACCTTGGAGTGAAAGGATATAAGGAAAAAATCATTGTAGTATAGTTTAAATATGAAATGTAGATCAGTGAGCTGCAGATGAAGCTACAACCAACCATGCCACAAGAAGTAAGAGAATAGAGGGAGACCAACCTAAAGGTTGTTGTGGCTAGTATCTCCATTGTCATGATATATTATGAGAAACTTTTGGATGAGAGATTACAGATTTAGACTTCGCTACAGGAATATCTAAATGTACAAAAACTATAGCAAGACGTTTAGCATAAGTAGCAAAAGCTGGAAGAGATACAGGCAACTGAAAATACCTTACTAATCTCATAGAAGCTTGCTAAGATTGATGAGGGAAAGGACCTCCAAAAAAATATTGAAGAACTAAGGAAGGACTAACAGGTTTTAACATAGAGAACTCATCCATAACAGGAAGAGGTACGCAACGAAGAGAAGAAGGTCGCAGAAATTTGAGTGACTCGGGACGAGTCACATGTGAGTGTTGGGGGCATGTTGGGCGCAACCTAACTTGGCCTAGTTTTTGGAAAAAACTCTGAATTTTGTGGAGCACAGTGCATAATGGAGAACGTAGTGGAGTGCACAATGAAGCAGTTTGAATATACCATGCAGTGTAAGGGCTTCAAGATGGATCGAAACCCCTCCTTTTTGTAATAATGTAAAGGATCAATGGTTTTAGTGGCTTGTTTTAGGGAGTCCATGGTATTTAGAACTTGGTATTGTGATGATGTACCCTTCGATGTAATAGTACAAATAGGGTAAACTAATAAGAAGAAGAATTAGGTGTTATGATCTGTACCTATGTTATGGTTGAATTTTTGTGATATGTAGTTGGAAGAAGAGGTGAGGCTCTGCAGTTGAGTGTGTAGAGACTTGAGTCTGCAGGTGAGTGTGTAGATGACCTCTAGCTTGGTCCGCAAGTCAAGATATTTTTATTGTACAAAGAATCATTATATTAGCAACAATTCTTGTGGACATAACCCCACATTGGGTTGAACCATGATAATTTGGTATCTTTATGTGTATATTTGCTTATTATCTATTGTAGCGTAGTAGTCTATTACAATTTCACTTTGCTTTCAACACAATGATGATTTATGGATTTATATGATATGTTTAAGTGGTTAATGTAGTGTGGCAAAGTAATTGATGAATGTTAAGAATAACAAAACATAATAATACCACATATCCACATCCTTCAAGGATGCAGAAACCTGGTTCTACATCCTCCCATAGTTACTTCAGGTGAGAATGTGATCTGCGTGCAAATCATTGCCGAAAGAGCTAGTGATTGAGGGTTTTGTTGGTGTGAAATATAAATCAAACCTGGGTCGCTCATCAACTCTAGAGTCCTAATTTCAACAAATATTGAACATTAGTACGTCAATGATATTAGTAAGAAAAATGTAGTTGGTTCATTGAAATTGCATTATACCAAATGATTATTACCATCCCTAACCTAGGATTGTGGCTGGAGGATGTTATGTTAGAATTGGTACGGTGAAGCGACTATTCATTTTCATCTACCAATTGCTTGCAATATGCTAATCCTTATAAGATATTTCGATGTTTTTGACATGGTGGAATATTTTTTACATCTCAACTTGATTCTGAATTAGGATCCTAAAAAATTGGATATATTTGTATTCAAATTGACATGGATAATAAATAAATAAATTTAGTTAGATAATCAAAATATAAATAAAATATGAACTTACTGGAGATGGAAAGGAAGAACTCTGCGAAGGATTTTGAGAAATATAAAATGAGCTAGAATTTGAATAATTAACCATTTGATATTATGAGATTTTCTCCTTGCATTTGAGCAAAATCAACAATAATTTTTTGTGTACATAAAATTAATTTCGAGAACCATATGACCACAATATGAATTTCAATATAGCTTCAAACCATTTTTCAATAATAAGGCGACTTAAAGTGGAAAATGTGTATTGTGAACTGCTGTAACTCATGTGGATGCATTCGAAAGGATAATTTTAGATGAATGTGTCATTTTATGTCAAAATAAAAATTCAAATAACTTTTAAAGTTTATCAGCACTCTTATGAAAACTAATTGCACCCATGTGTTTAGATAATAAAAGTACTAATGCATTAAAATAATAACCTCACCTATTTCTGGGATTTTGAAAATAGAAAAGGAATTCTATCATATCAGTTTTCTTATAAAGCCAACCACACCAAAGCATTTAAATAAAAATTGCACTGATCCTTCAAAATAATAACCACACTTATTTCATGGATTTTGACAATTAAAAAAAAGAATTCTATCATATTGATGCTCTTCTAAAAATAATAACACCGATTTGTTTAAATAATAACCACATTTGGCCATTAAAATAATAACTGCCCTGGCTTATAGAATTTCGAAAATAAAAAAATTATTCTATCATATCAGCGCTCTTGTAAGATAAATGATACCGATGCATATAAATAAAAACTACACTGATCTGTACCTGTTTCTAACATTTCAAAAATAAAAAGGAAATTGTATTATGTTGGTGCTCTTATAAATATTACTACACCGAAGCATGTAGATAAGTACTGCTCTGATGCATTAAACTAATAACAACACCATTTGGGGGATTTCTATATATATTATATATATATATATATTATATATATATATATATATATACATATACATATTATGTTGGTGCTCTTATGAAAATTACCATATCGATGCATTTAAAAAATGTAGCACATTAGTAATGTATCATAATCGATGTGCATTACTTGTAAATGCATCGATGTTGTTTAATATCAAAAGCACATATGTTTAGAAAAAATTGAAAAAAAGAGTGAGTTTTATTTTTCAAATTGAAAAATGAGTAGCAATTAATTTTTCAAAATCTAATTCATAAAGTTTTTAAAATAGTAATAAGTTATTCACTATTTAATTGTTTTTCCCAAATTTTCAAGGGAGAAATTTGCAAGAGAGACATACTAGGAGCACTGTGGAGCAAGATAATACTTTGGAACAACAAAAATATTCTAAATATCAGAGTTTGAAAGACATGGTGATTCACTCAAAACCCTACATAATAAATATTATAAATTTTACTGTTGATTTTAATAATATTTTTTTTACAATTTTTGTGAGGTTTAATTAAAAGAGAGATTTGCAAGATAGATATACTAATAGCATTTTGGAGCAATAAAATTTTTTGGAACCATAGAAAGATCAAAATTTGAAAAGGATGGTGATTCACTCAAAACCCTTTGTAGCAAATAATTTCATTTTACTGTTGATTTTATTGTTAATTTTTACATTTTTTTCTAGATTTATTAAATAATAATAATAATACTAACAATAAAATTTAGAACCCTGCATAATAAAAATTTTAATATTGTTTTTACTACTAAAATTTTTTATGATCTCGAATTTTATTTATATTTAATTAAAATTCACCTAAAAAAAACAAAATTTTCAATACTTACCTTAAACGATTGCTTCTTCTTGCTTATGCGACTACAAAATTTCACCTTAGGGTTTAACTCCCTCTACCACTTGAAAATTAGGGCTTTTAATTTTAGGAATTTTAGATTTAATAGGTTTGTGTACTTACTATATATAGGCAATTTTGCATGTAAAGTAGGGGGACAACTTATTAAATCAGATCCAAACCTTGTCATCCCTATCTGTTTTTTTTAAATGTCAATTGTTTATCGTTGTTTCCTATGTAATAAAACACACCAGTACTTGTGGTGTTTGTATCATTACATATCACCCCAAACCCTGTCATCCTTATCCATTTTTAAAAAAATAACATTTGTTTATCAATGCACCCTGTGTAACATAACGCATCGACGCCTCTACAAATAACATTGTTAAGTGTAAAAAGCTTGTATTTAATTTTGTATGTTTTCATTTTACTGTGATGTAAGTGTTTCTATCATTACGAATCACACCATCATAATTTGAATCTATTTAAAAAAAAAAACTTCACCATTGATGCTAAACAATTAAATGACCGATGTGTTTACTAGATTAAACACTCTAGGGCATTTATGCAAATAACCACACTAGTTACCAAAACACTTTTTGGATGAAAATGATTTTATTTATGTATAAAATAAATTTAATGGCTTCTATATTGAATGGTACATGTTGCATATTGATAAAAAAATGTCTAAGAATTTGTAAAGTAACAAAAATATTGATTCACATAGTGATGACACATCCAAAAAAGAAGAAAAGGTAAGTTCTTTATAAATTATTTACAAAAATAATATGTTTCAACTATATGTAAATTTAACTAATATGTATTGGTTAGAGTGTGTCATGTAGAGCCACAAAATGAGGAAGCTTGATAATATTATTTCTAATCTAATTACAAAACAACATAAAATATTGATAGAAAAATTGTAAAAGGATGAATGAAGTGAATGAAAAAATACTATTCAATATGAGTTTTTTTTTTTTAAATTTTTTATTTTCATTAATAATAATAATAAGAATTTTAGATAACATGTTTAAAGAAATATATTAACTCATATATGTTTAATATTCTACAAGGAACAACAACGAAGAAAACGATTAATGTCGTTCTAAGAATTGTTTTTTATAGAACATTTAAATAACAATGAATTGGTCCTTAGCTCATCTAGAGTGGTGTTGAAGCTCAATGAAAGGGGGATTTTTTTTACAAAACTATGAGGATATAGTGGAATGAACATATAGACATACTTTCCACTTACAATAAAAAAATAAATCCAATGATTCCAAGAACCAAGTAATATCTAAACTATAGGAAGTCTTTTCAGATCAATTATCATTGAGACCTATCAGACATGCAATACAAAAAACACACAACAATAAAAGAGAGTCATTCAAAAGGTAATATTCCTAATTAAAATTAATTTCTAGAATTATATGTATATATTACTTCCTACAAACCATTCATTTATTAATATCAATTTTGTTATATTTAGTTTTCATATATCAATACAAAAACAACTTATTACTTTTTTAGGAAGATTATGAAAGTCCCAAAGGATGAATGAGCTGATATGTGAAACATGCTAGTAGGAATGTCCAACAAAGTGTACACAGAGATGGTTAGTGAAATGGACATAATTGCATCAAAAGAGGAGCCATATCAACAACAACATGCTTCAAATGTATGTAATTATTGACTTTTTACATACAAACAAATAATTTATGATTAAATATTAATTTTCAAGTATTTTCTTACAAAAAAGAAAACAAAATGGAACTCATTCAACACATAAAACAAGATGATAAGGAATAAAAGGGTTGATATCAAAGTTCGTGAGTAATTTTTAATATTTCCTTATAACAACTCAAGGTTTAATTTTCATATATTTTAAGTTGTTTTACATCAACCATCCTTGAATTTATTAAAATAGGTGTTAACATACAAATAAGAGGCATCAGAAAAATTGATTGACATTGGGTTAAATATGGTTTGTGAGTATATGTTGGCATATCAAAAATTAATTGTGGAATTTATAAGTATCTATGTTGTTTTACTTCTCTAAGTTTATAATTAATAGAACAAAAAATTCCTTTATATTACATCTACAATTTATTGTGGGGTATAAAACTTGTAGGGAACAAAGTATAGAACTATGCCAACAGAGGAATTGTTGTAACAAGCCAGGAGACTTGGTTTTGAAACCATGTGTACAATTCATGACTCACTTCTTTCTATGGTACATTGCTATTCAATTTACATTGATGTATATTATTTATTTCAATTTTCATTATTTTCACCAACCCAAATACACTCATTACACTTTATTTTTATGTTTGTAGATGGAATCTGTGTCAGGCTAGCAGGTAACTCCTCATATGAGATTATATTATTCATTTAGGATGTTCATTACTATATACATGAGGGAGTGACTGTTGAGTTTCATCTCCCGATGACTCTCCATTTTCTCTATTATTTATTTACACTATTTATAGTTGTTCACCCAATCCCTATGATTAGGTGTTAAAATTCCCCCCCTTAATATGAAGGGATGTTGGTGAGTACAAGCATAATTCTAAATCTTTCAAGCTTTTCTCTTCCAAGTGCTTCAGTGAAGATGTCTGCAATCTGCTCATTAGTGGAACAATGGTGAAGATGGATTGTTTTGGCCTCAATACGATGTCGAATCAGATGATATTTTGAATTGATGTGCTTCAGCCAATCATGGAACTTTGGGTTCTTGGCCAACTTTATTTTCGAGGTACTGTCGATCATGAGTGGAGTCGAATGTACTTGTTTTACCTGCAAATCTTCCTGAATTTTCCTAAGCCACACAATTTCTTTTGTTTCCTCAATTGTTGCCACATATTCCTCCTCTGTTGTGGAATTTGTTGGAACTAATTGTTTGCGTGCTCTCCAGGAGACAGCTCCTGATCTAAGACTCATAGCATAACCAGACGTAGATACCCCCATTTCTTTGTCTCCGTCAAAGTCTGAATCAGAGTATCCAATCAAGCTGAAGCTGCCCACCTATATATACTTGAGTCCAAATTCTTGAGTTCCCTTCGAGTACTTTAGAACTCTTTTTGCAGCATACCAATGTCCCTCACAAGGCCTTTTCAAAACTTGGAGAGGGTTCCAATAGAAAATAAAATGTCTGGTCTAGTAGTAGTTAGGTAGTTGTGACTTCCTACAAGTTGTCTATACTTTGTTGCATCCTCAGATTCTTTTCCTTCAATGGATGTGAGCTTTAAGTTTTGTTCCATTGAAGTATTCAAAGGATTGCATTCAGCCATGCCAAACCTATTCAACAAATCTTCAATGTGCTTATTTTGAGAAAGGAATATGGACTTCGGATGTTGAGTTACTTCAATACCAAGATACTAATGAACATAGCCCAAATCAATCATTTCAAAACATTTCCTCAATTCATTATTTATGGATGCAATGTAGCTCTCATTGTTCCCTGTCATCAAAAGATCATCTACATATACCACAATATATACAAATGTTTTTCCAACTTTCTTGACAAACAAAGTTGCATCATCAAGATCATAATATTTGAAATTGAGTTTTAGAATATGCTCAGTAAGTTTTTCATACCAAGCTCACGGTGCTTGTTTGAGGCCATACAACGATTTCACAAGTTTGCATACTTTATGTTCATGTCATTTCACAACAATTCCTTTAGGTTGGGACATAAAAACATTCTCTTTTAGATCTCCATTCAAGAAAGTAGTTTTTACATCCATTTGATGGACTTTCCAACCATTCTAAGTTGCTAGGGCAAAGAGTGTTCAGATGGTAGCTGATTTTACTGTGGGGGATAAGGTCTCCTCATAATTGACCCCTTCCTTTTGTGAAAAACCTCTTACCACAAGCTTGGCTTTGTGCTTTTCAAATGAGCCATCAGTTTTCTACATGTTCTTGTAGACCCACTTGTAGCCAATTGGTTTGGTTCCCAATGAAGGATCAACTAGCTTCAAAGTGCTATTCTTTATCAAGGCATCATACTCCTTTTTCATTGCTTCTTTCCATTCATCATGAGAAGCATATTATTTGAAGGAAGTTGGTTCAAAATGTGTAAACAAATTCAATTCACAATCATAAGAAGCATCCATATCAACAAGTAAATCAAAGTCATCTACATCACCTCCATTTTGCCAAGTTGAATTTCTAGTTCCTGCCTTTCCAACGTCATAAGGATGAACACATTCAAGTGTCTTTGTTAGCCACTTTGGGGGACCTTTATGAGATGGCCCAAGCTTCTCAGTTGATTGAGTTGGGATTAAATCAAGATTGAGTCTCCCAATTCTGTCAATCACTTCATTTAAAGTATCACATATTGTTGGAGTTTCATGTGGGGGAGAGAGTGCTTTAGAAGAAGATTTCATAGGTTGATCTAGTATATGAATCCTCCCTTCAAGATGTGGAATATGATTATCAAATTTTTGAAATGATTTTGCATTTACAAATCTATCTAAGCAACCAAGTTTCTGCTCAACAACATTGTTAATTTTGGATGATTCAAGAAAGATTACATCTCTGGATACAACAAAATTTTTATTGACTTCATCATAGAGATGGTATGCTTTGGAGGTGTTTGAATACCCTAGGAAGATACACTTATCACTTCTTGCACCAATTTTATTTTTATGTACCTTTGGTATCAAGGCATAACATGTGGAACCAAATACCCTAAGATGCTTAACCGAAGGAATGTGTTCGTACCACATTTCATAAGGAGTATTGTTTCTAATAGCATTAGATGGACATATGTTCTTTACATATACAACACATAGAACTGCATCAGCCCAAAACATCAATTTTACGTTTTTGAAAAATGTCATGGAGCGCACCATATTTTATATTGTCCTATTCATTCTTTCAGCTACACCATTTTGTTGGGGATTATAAGGCACAGTTGTTTGACGTTTGATCCCATGTTGGTGAAGATAGTTTTCAAATTCATTTGAAGTGTATTCTTTTCCATTATCAGTGCAAATAGAGCCAATATGAGATTGTGCATCATTTTCAATCCATGTATGGAAGTTCTTGAATGTTTGAAAAGCATAAGATTTGTTCTTAAATAAATAAACCCAGCACATTCTCGTGTAGTCATCAATAAATGTCATCATATATTTATTTCCATTTGCAAAAAGAACAGGCATTGGACCACATAAATCTGAATGAGTGAGTTCAAGTTTTCTATGTGCTCTAGAATGTGAATCATTAAAAGATTGTTTTCTATGCTTTCTTGGAATGTAAGAATCACATTACTTAAGTTTCCTAGGAATTGTAGGCAAACCATTAACACCATTTTTCTTCAACAAGTGGTGGCTATGATAGTTCAAGTGTCCAAATCTAGCATGCCACAATAAACTTGATGGAAATGTACCTTCATCAAAATGAGAATTGTATGAGAAATTTTGTGCACGAGCAAAGGTACCTTGCAGCTTGAGAAGCCTTTCTTCTTCTATCCCTGTCATGACAAGTGAGTGGTCTGATGCTTTTCTTTCCTTAGCCTTGCCATCAAACATGTGAATATAGTGTCCTTGCCCGTGGATGTGGACCAAGGACAACAATTTTCTCCTCAGCTTTGGGAGATATAAAACATGATGCAGAAGAAATTTTGGAAGGCTAGGTAGCTCCATCAACATTGTTAGTAAATTCTTTAAAAAAGTCTCTTCTAAAATTCATGTGGCAAGTTGCTCCTAAATCAAGCAACTAATCATTTTTCCAAGAAGCAAGTGTAGCATTAAATAAGTCTTCATTTACTCCAATATTATAGTGTTCCACAACATAGTGAGTGGATTCAGGTGCTTTACCTTTCTCTTTTTCATTAGTTTTACCTTTGGGTTGGTTTCTTTCCTACTCAACTCTGTCCCAAGGCAACTTGCATGTGGATGCATCATGTGATCCATCTCTTTTGCAATGTATGCAATGTAAATATAACCTTTCTCCTTGAGAGTGTCTACCCCCCCTACCTCTGAAAATTCTTCTTCCTCTTCCTCTTCGACCACCTCTTCCTCTGGAAGAATCTCGAGCAAGATTCTTCTCTCTATGTGCAAGACACACAACCTCTTCAAAAGACTGAGGAGTTGTCTTCTTCCCAAAATTTTTCTCTCTTTCAACAATTATTTTCAGAAGGGAGTCAAAGGTAATATCTTTGAGGTTTCCATTTGCTTGCAATGTCTCAAGATAATTTGAGTAAGTGGGATAAAGTGCCTTGAGGAAAGCTATCAAAGGAATGTTCAGTTCAACATTAGTGACATTGATATCATAGATTTGAGTTTTGATGCAAGAGCAGTGTGTGAGTCATAGAGTTCCTTCAGTTTTTGTATGTAGGTTTTAACCCCATACAGAAATTACCTGCATATGAATTCTAACACAAAAAATAAACAGTGCTAGAGCATAACACATAAAACACATATATATAGATATTTTCCCCTAGATCCCAAATTTTTCATTATGTTCCTTTCAATGTTACAATACATATTTATACATTCTGAAGCATCCAATACGATGGACTAAAAACCATTGCATCCAAAACCATGGACCAAAAACCATCACATCCAAAACCATGTGTGAAAACCATGCAAAAAACCATAGGTAGGTCCACCCAACATAACATAAGGTCCAAAAACAAAATTTTCTAGGGTGTTTCCCTGAACCCTATAGAGGGGGGCTACCCACACCCGTCAAACCCCCTGTGATGCCCCCACTAAAAAATCGGCACAATGAAGGGGGGAGCTCAACCTCCCCTCTAACTCCTCAGTTAACTACATGGGCTAGTTGTGGAAACAATATAGCAAAACCCAACATTCTCCCATTTGTTGTTTTCTTTCCATAGGAGGCCACAATAGAGCTTAGTCATTTATCCAGCCCTACAATGGCCATTGTTTATCTACACCAAGAGAACTTCTTAGAGCTCATAGATTATGTCAATGCATCTGTAGTATTCTTCAAAGTGTCCACCTTTACCAGCAACACCTTTTTGTCTCCTATCATATCCCTCACAAAGTGATATTGAACATCGATGTGCTTTATCTTTGAATGATATGCAGGGTTCTTTGCCAAGAAAATTGCACTTTGGTTGTCACAGTCTATCCTTATAGCTATCTATACTAACCCCATACTTGAACACAATCTTTGCAACCAAACTGTTTCCTTACTTGCACGAGTGGCTACCATGTATTCTACCTTTATAGTTGATAGTGCCACTACAGATTGTTTCTTACTCATCCAACTGACTACACCTCCAAATAGTGTTATAGACATTTTTGGGCACTTCAACCCCAATCATAAATGTACATAAACTAAGGGCTCCTAAGTCCCTAAAGGTGTTGCTTCACTGCCTAAAGGAACAAGGTTAGCTGATTACATCATCTCTTAGAATTTCTCCACTAAAAACTGCTCATAAATGGTCAAAACTAGACCATACTGAAAACCCAGTGTAGAGGGTGCGATGCATATCACCTTCCCAGTGTATAGGGTGTGATGCATACTAAATGGCTCCTCTGTAGGGTGTGATGGTCGGGAATGGACAAATGGCAGGGACAAAATGTGAGGTGGAAGATCATGGAATCTTCCAGAAGCTTTCCCTCTGACACTTGCCTCTCTGTTTTCGACCAGGGATGAGTAAGAGATCATCATTCTCCAAGTGTAAGCAGGAACTATTAGAGAGAGGACACTAATCAAGACCCCAGAATATGACTCACCTCCCTAAAATCATCTATATATGGATCCCTCATCACAGAGATCCAGGGGCTGGAATCTTGTATCTTGTAGAGAAGTGTTGTGGGTTTTCTGGTGTATATTCATAGTGTTGGGTGATCTAAGATTTACTTGAGGTGAAGAAGGGCTTTCTAGCTGGAGGATGATGCTGGGTTAGAACATATGGTTGTAATCCTCTTGCTACTTTTCATCTTAATAAAGCTATTCGAGTTTTCCTCCATATTCTTGTATGTTTACTTATATATATGCATTTGTATGGTTAACACACATCTGATCCTATGTTATTTATGAATATAGATCTTTGTTCTTCGATAGTAGTATGTTACTGTGATTCCATAGGTGCTCTTTGAAGCTGGGCAAACAAAGAAGAAGCGGCAAAGCTCTATCAAGAAGGAGAGGAATCAAACAAGGAAATCAAGTGCAAGACTAAGGTTGGTCTCCTTTGTTCCACTCTGATCTATTTTCATAAAGGAAAACGAAACTAGACTTTACTTGTTTGTTTCTAAGATAGCTACCAGTCTTAGTGCGAATAGCAACATTCGAGTGGACACTATTCCCGGTAACAAAATGGCGACTCCGCTGGGGAGTGACTAGATTGTTTGTTAGCCTATCTTTGTTTCTTTTATAAACTTACAGATGGAGCCTGAAGCCAAGCCAGCTAGCCTTCGAACTACATTTGTTATACAAATGCAAAGTAGATCAATGTTGCTTCAGTCTATCTCTGGGTTTTGTTTATGAATTAAACAATCGATCTGCAAACAGTCTAATTTCCCTAAGTGGTGGCTCTAATAACCTCCTTAGATCTACCCCTGTGATTTACATATACTTAACATCACTTACTCGGTCTAAATCCCTAAATTGAATCGCAAATTGTGAGTAAAAACTTGTTTAAAGTCTCACATTGGTACCATCACACCCTGCCTTCAAGGTAGTCTGTATGCATCGCACTTCCCGAGTGTAGTAGGTGCGTTGCATACTAAATCCACTGTAACAGGTGCGATGGTCACAGAAGGTTAACTTTACCTTCAGACTTTGGGTTTTTATTCACTGTTTTCAGTCCTATTTAGGAGTTTTGTTGTATGTGGTTAGTGTATCTCTGTGAAAAATCCCTTCTCTTACATTATTCCTCCTCCATAGTGCAAAGAACTGTAAGTGTTTTTATGTATTGTGCGCCATTTTCAGTTCTCTTTTGCAAAAAAGTAGCATAGTCAAACTGTTGTTTCTTGATCTGAAAGTGTCGTAGCTGTCGTTTTCAGTTTTAGAAGACAATCCCATTGTTCTTGATAGACAATTATATAGTTACTATTGCATATGATTTGAATTAATAGTTTTTAAAGTGTCGAAAAGCAATTTTCATTTCGAAATCACAAAGTGTTTCTCTTACCTTCACTTCATTTTGAAAACAAATTTGTTGAGTATTGTCGCTTTGAAAGTAATTTAGATTTGCACTTAGCTTTCTTATCGTCATTCATACATTAAGAAGGTTGAAAACAAATACATGCATGTGCATTTGCATTTTGACTGCCTGGTTTGATTTATGACAGTGCATTTAGCGTGTGCTCTGTGCTCTTTGCTGAAAGATTCTTAACTTTCTTTCCTTAGTAGCTAGGATTTTCATTGTCAAAAGAAGATTAAACATTTGTTTATCATCTTAGACTGCATTTTAGGAATTTTATACACAGCACATGGTGAAACTGAAAGGCAAATTTTTAAGTAAGATCAACTTAAAATAAATTTAATGAATCTAACAACGCTTTGGAACCTAATGCACAACATCTAGAGGTCTAGGCTAGAGACGTATTCCAGTGTCGTAAAACCTGGTAACTGTTGTTTTCATTGTTGGTTGGGTGATTCCTCCACTCTGAGATGGCAAGTGCTAGTACGGATTTGTGCTCCCATGTACCGTCGAGTATATATTCAGAGACCACAATAGTCAACATCCTTTATCCTTAGGAAGCCGTGTTTGCCGCCCTATCGATCTCAATGCACTAAATAGAGAATTCGGGAAGATTCACTACTGTACCGTAAAAAGTACTCTGCAGTTTTGCGATTGGTTTGGTAATCCCCTCTGCCTAGATCTCCAGAGAAGTCTATTTTGCTCTTTTTTAGACTCCTTAAAAGAAAAGGTCCATCTGAGCACTTGTCACTTCAGGTTCACAAAAAATCGAAGGCGACTAGAGTCATCTTTTGTTTTTTCTCGACTCTTTAAAATTGAAAAAACAAGTTGTGTCAAAGCATCTAAAATTTATTTTAATTGGAATAACATCACAAGTTCCCTCGTTGATCTTAGAAATTAGTCCCCCTTCATTGCAAGTTCCTTTAGAATCACTAAGAAATGTTTTGGATAGACTAAATATGTCTGAACAACCATCGACATCCGAGACTGTGTCATTTGATGCAGCAGTAGCAGAACCTCCTGCTGCTACTCCAACAATGTTCGCTGGTGTACCATCTGTCCCGACAAGTTATCAACAACAAGCCGGAGTCTAATCAGGGACTGTTTCAACGACATGGTCAGTTCCTATTTCTTCATCCGGATTCTCATCTGGTATTTCTAATGTTGAAACTCAACAAATTGATCCAATGTGTCTTCAAAGGCCAATCTACCCTTTAAGTACTAGATTGCCACCATATGGGGGGCAGTATGCCTTTTCATTGTTCCCTCCTAGAGAACAACCATATGGGAGTTTACAACAAAGTTCAGGTCAAACTGGAATTACATCCAACAGTTGGGTACCAATACTACCTCAACAACCAAGGGCTATATATTCAATGCAACCAGTCCACCCTGTGTTGAATATTCCCACTATACCTGCTATGGTGACTGCATTGCAAGTACAAGCACTACCTATTGTATGTCAACCCTGTTAACACTCAGGTTGTCCCTATGCTCCTGAAGGGATACGGTCGAGGTAACCACAAACCAATCTTTCGATTGCAGGTTCTAGCCCACCTAATATCAGAGAGGGCTCTCTCTTAATGATTTAGCTTTGTTGATAGTTATTTTAGGCTAGCTATTGGGTTTGGGGGTTTTGAATTTTTGTTTGGATGGAAGGGATGCTTGAGTGAGGGGAGATACTTTCAATAAAAGAGGCAAGGCATATCAAGATAAGTTTCAAACCATTGGGCATGGAGTCATGGAGTGCAACTGATGGTGCGTTTTCTTGGTCACAAGAGAAATGAGGAGCAAGGTAGCTATTCGTGAAACAATATCCAAGCTGAATGGAGATGGGTGAGGGCTAAGGAATGAGAGGCAACAAAGAATCTCTCAATCAGTTTAGCAAAGGGAATATGAAAGAACCATATTTAAGAGCAGCTAAGAATTCTTAAATAATAGTCATTCATAGGTGAATTAGAGTAAATATGAGCCATGAGGAATTCATCTTTATGACTAAATCAAGAGGAAAAACATTAAGAAGGCACAGAAACTGAGCGTAGAGTGCAACAAAGAAAATTCTAAACCAGACTTTTGTTCTGTGACTTGAGCATATATGAAATTGAAATTACAGAGATGAGAAACACTTATTGTTTCATAAACAACACAAGAATTCCATCGTTCACTCTTCATAACCATCAACAGTGCATCAAACAGTTCATTCTCCAAGCTTTCAGCAATATTTGATTATAGAACTCATCTGGTATACAATACGATTCTCTCTTGAAGCAACTTGACCAACATGACAAAGCAGCCAACCAACCCCTACTCCATTTTTTAGGCTGGTATATATAAGCAAAATATCTAAAGTTATTTATTACAACCAACCTAAACAGGTCTTCAGGAAAAAACTTTCTAAACCTAACTTATGCTGGAATTAAATGTAAGTAAATCTGCTTTGGGCTGCGTCAATGGCAGCTGGATCAAAAATGAGTTAATGTGTTGTCCTATGTGGCTTGGTGCAGTGGTTGTGTAATAATTGTGCATTCAGTTCTGGTCCACTGATCTCCTGTGAGCTTTAATGTGAAGTCATTTGTGCTGGTGAGCTTTGAATGGTTCCTTAACTGCTCCTTGACTTTCAGGGCTTTCTTTCAATGCTTGATTTGCCTCGAGCCCTGAGAAAATCTCCTATGATACACTTTGCCGGTACTCTGATACTCTTTGACATGGTTTTTATCTTTACATCTGCTCTGATACTCTTTAGCCTCTGAACCTGGTCTTTCTCTGTCTTTAGATACGTTTAAATTAGCAAAATCGGGCTTTTTCTGCTATTTTCGGTGCAAAAAGGGCCGAGGAATCAAAAGATTCCCTGAAGATTCTCCAATATGGCCCATTTTTCGTAGCGATGCCCGATTAGTGCTTCGCGCTAATTGAGCATCGAAAACTGCCTCTGTTTTTCATTCCGGAGCTCCAAAGCTTGATTTTTGCACTTGCGCGTTTTTCCATTTTTTGGCTGCTGACGTCAGTAGTACGATAGATGACATCAGAATGACATCATCAATGGGTTCCTCTGGTACGGATATGACGTCAGCATGCTGACATCAGCAGGGTGACATGGCAGTACGGTGGGGTGATGACGTGGAAGGACATGGTGGCAGGTGACGTGGGCCAGGCGCAGGCAGGAAGGGGTGAGGTGGAGGCGACGTGGCGGGGTGACGCGACGCTCCTGTCATGAGAGGGGAAGGTCAGTTTTGGAGTTCATCGGACCGCATTTGGTACGGAGGTGGTTTCTGTCAAGGGCGGCCCAATGCAATGGGAAGCCGCCAGCTATCCCGGTGTACGACGGTAAAACCATCGGACATCGGGTGCTAACGTACCCATACAAGAGGGCGCCCGATATGTACAAGAGCCGTCGGATCTGGGGGAGGCGATCTGACGGTGGATGGGAGGAGAAGGTGCGCGGGGTTTAGCAGAATAGCGTGCACGTTAATTTTTATTTTTTTCGCGACGCAGGTGGGTTTAAACTTTAGGAAATGGTGTAATGGGTTTCGGAGCGTTGGCTATTTATTAATTAAACATCAATAGATTCCAAAAATACAATGCACGGGCGGGGGGGGGGGGGGTTAATGCATTAGGAGGGGTTTTTTTTTGTGTTTTGGAAGGAGTCCAAACACCTCGGATGGATATTTATGCAGGGATGAGGGTTGTTACTAAGGTCCAAATGACTTAGTAATTCCCAGGAAGATATTTATGGTTATATTTCAACTAGGGTGAGGGGATATTTACATAAGGGAATTATTATCATAGTTTTAATAGAGGGAAGGGAAATAAATAGGGAATTACATAATAGTGTCAATAGTTAATATGAAAATGGCAAGAAGAGTGCTAAGTCTCAGAGATCTTAGGCTGTGAAGGGGAGATAGAACTTTTTAGAGAAAGTATGGACCATCCTTGAGTAAAGCAGATCTTTACCAAGGCAAATGCTATGGATAATGATGAAACTAAGAGATATCAAGCAGATCTTGACCACTTTAGGGGAAGTTAGTAAGTGATTTAGGGAATAAGAAGAAGGAGAAGTTAGTCATGCCTCGCTTGAAGTCCTTCAAATGGGAACTGCCTGGTGACTATGATTTGTATGAGTGTAACACTTGAAAATGTGGAATTAATCACAAATCAACATTCTACAACCTCAAAATTACCTACCTAGCCTACTTACCTAACATTTTTTCTTCTTTCTGGTTTGGGTGCACTTGGACTTGCAAACCCAACTTTTCCACTTTTTCTTTTCATGTCTTCCTATCTACATCTACACTTATTTCTTCCAAGGGCCCATATTAAGCAATTGGGCTCCTTTGGTTCTCTACCTATCTAAGAATCTGCCAAGATTAAGCTGTTTGGACAGATTATTCATTCTCTATATTCTAAAACAGGAAATTGAAACATAGGGAGACCAAGATTAAGCTGTTTGGACCTCCCTTTAGCTGAAACTTCTACAAAAATGGAATAACTCTTCAAAATTGAATGCAGCAGATGAACTTTGAGTAGCATTCTTTAATGGCCTCTTTCTTTGGTGACTGTTAGCAAATATGGAGCATTGCAACATGCAAAGTATGACATATTTGGCTTGTAAAAATGTCCATCATGAAATATGAGTAACCTGCTACAGCGGGAGGCTAACAAACCCCAAGTTTCTCAGGTTGCAATACAACAACCTCTCATCTCAGTGATTCAATCACAACCTCAGGTTAATGCCTCCTTATCTGGAGCGACTTAGGCTCAAACAAGTACTATGACTCCTCATCTTGGTCAATCATCCAGTATTGGACAACAGCAAATGGTCCAACAACCATGGCTAGTTCAAAATCAACAACCACAATTCCAGCAATCATATCAGGGACCTGAGCAACAAGTCTTTGTAAGCAATGGGCAACCGCATTTCCAAAGTGGTTATCAACAAACATACCATAATGGTTATTCCCATCAACCTTATCAAAGTTACCAGCATAAAATACATTATGCTAGTATGCAAAGACCCACTGCTCAGGCAATTCCATCTTATCATGGGTATGCTTCGCCTAACCTGAATCAACAGTTGCCCTTTGTAGCAACTCTAGAATTACCAGATCTAAAGCGGTTGACGAATGATGCAATTGCTTATGGCCCTTGGTGGCCGACAATTCCACATAAACTTCCGTCAGATATTTCTAAATTTAATGGAAATCTGGGTGAAGACTCGTCAAATCATGTGATGATCTTTCATATATGGTGTTCATCAAACACTCTCAACAATGATTCGATCAGGCTTTGCCTTTTTCAGCGAACGTTAACTGGTCCAGCAGCAAAATGGTATATCGAATTGCCTAGATCTTAATTCGATAACTTTAGTACCCTAGCCACAACCTTTTTAACCCATTTCAGTTACCCATAAGGTACAAAATGGGAACAGAGCTTCTTACCAATTTCAAACAAACGACTGCCACTCACATATCTGATCATATTCATGAGTGCCGACGTCATCGTAGAATGGTAAAAGCATATGTTCCTGATTAGCTGTTGGCTGAATGGTTTATTAAGTCATTGTTACCTTCTATTACAGAAGATGTGGCAAAGGGAGGAGTCATCACTAAAGAGCATGTTATTGCTCGTGCACAATATCTAGACTTGATCTATACTCAGTCTGGCACGCTCTATGATAAAATCCCTGATGTTCCTAGACCAGATTTTTTTGTTCCTCCCCCTCCTAAATCAAACAAAGAATCTCATGCTGGCAATGGTGTGATAGGTACGACTAGCACGAAAACCGCAAAGGCTACGTCAAAGAAATCTCGTACGATTTCTAGTCAAAATGCAAATGACAAACTTCTCATCTCGGAGGTTAATGTTGTGTCGACTGACAAAGGCAAAGAACTGAAGCAACCAGGAGGCAAGAAGAAAAACAAAGGGAAAAAGAAGAAACAAGAGGAGTCATCTCCTAAAAAATCATTTGAAAACCCTTCTGGGAAAAGGAAACCTCCTTCAGGGTGTCAGATATGCGATGAGGATCATCGGACAAGAGATTGTCTATATAAAGCTGAGCTTAGAAAACTCTTCAAGAATTCAAAAACCTCAATAGTATTGACTAATCCATTTCCAAACCTAGGAACAAATCTGGTTGCTAGCAACAATCTTCTCCGTCCTGAGTACTTATGTTGTGCATTTCAAAACAACAAAATGATGCCTTGCTATCGACAAGGAATAAAGATTATGGAAATCCACAGCTGTCGAACAACAAGGCTACAGATCAACCTAGTAGTTCGATAACAACTTCGATCGAAGTTGTGCTACCCATCATTCCTGAGCTAATGATAAAGCTACCAAAGGGAGTAGTACACAAATCGACATTTAATCCTCGTGCCAGAGCAGCACAGCATTATAATATAGTGGAGGATCTGGCCCAATCGCTGTTCGCTATGTCGACACTTGAGGTATTGCAAAATTGCCCCTCCCAAAAGCAGGCTTTATTATCAGGGATAGGTGGGATTCACCTAGTGGATTCCAATCTTGTGGCCTTTGATCACAAAGGATATGACCCTCAATTACCAGCTCAACTAGATTTCCTTATTCAAGTGAAAGCCCTCAATAAAACTGTTCATCGAACAATTATTGATGAGGGGGCATCTACATGTATTATGTCAATGAGTTGTTGGAAAAATTTAGGCTCACCACCCTTGTCGCGATCGCCAACGACATTAAAAGCATTTGATGAGCGAACATACACTCCATATGGAATTTTAAGTAACTTGCATGTCAAACTGGGGGGTAAAACAGTAGAAATTAATTTTGAAGTTATCGATGGAAACCTCGATTACAACATCCTACTAGGAAGGCCCTGGATATATGCTATGGCTGTCGTTGTGTCGACGTACTTCAAAAAGATTGCATTTCCCTTCCAAGGAGGAATCACAATCGTCGACCAACAAACATTTCTCCCCAACAGTTCACAAGTTACGGGAAGCATTCTAATGATCCATGAAAGCTCTCAGTTGCTTCAAAATATCAGAGTAGGCCTCCTAAAGGACCCTTCCTTAATGGGGACCTTTTCCCTTCTGCCACCGAGTAAGCTGGAAGAAGTGGCCACAATAGAAACCTATCCCATGAGATCTTCTACATCAACAAAAATGAAGAAGAACTCAGAACATTTTGATAGTGTAGATCATCGTGAGGAATTACCTCCAAGCCCTACCATAGCTACATCATCTAATGACCAATTCAGTGATGTTGTACATTATGTACTGGGGGCATTGGAACCAGATATTTCCTTCATAACCCGTTATGGGTTGTGATCAAAGGTCACCATGAGAATAGTTCTTTTACTGTGTCAACCTCATTAAAAAATGAAACAACTCCCTTTCCAAATCGAGTCTTTCAAAGATCTCGAAGGTAAAACTTCATTCCAACCACTGAGTTGAATGAAATGAAGCTTGGGGGGCATGCACCTCGATTTGCGTTATTATGCTGGGGGCATACAAACTTATCACGAGCAGTGTTACTGCAGGGTTCAAGCTCATTAAAAAATAAACCTGCCACGAGCAGTTTTAGTGCATAGTTCAAGCTTGTTAAAAAATAAACATAAGTCACGAGCAAATGTTTCCCATAGAGTTTAAGCTCATTAAAAAATGAACCAGTAAATAACCATTGTGAATGCCTTATTGTCAGCTTTTGAGCCTTGGTTGTGTTCTCATCATCACCTCCACTCTGTTTTTAGCTGATCATTCACCCCCATGTGATTGTTTACCCCTTCGAGGAACATCTGCGAAGAGTGATTCTATTAGGCATCCTTGTGACACTGCCGTGATTAGAGAATTCCAAACCTTACCTAGAATCAGCTGCCCCTTGAAATCATCACTTGTTCCTCGAAAACGAGTCTTCTTTGAGATCTTTTCAACTGACTCGTAAAATATGAAAAGATTGCCGAGCGATTGGCCTCTCTGGCTCGTTAAAGTCATCGGAAGTGCTATCCCTCCTCTAGATTTTAATCTTTTTGGATTTGAGATATTATTACATAAAAAGATCGAGCGCTTGTCTTGTTCAGCTCATTAAAACTATCGAAAATTCATCCCTTTTGTATTATTTTACATTTTTTTCGGACTTAAGGGATTACATGACGAAAAAGTATCGTTGGAGTCTCCTTTCCGTTCCTTTCAGACTCTCTAAAATTGAAAGGGACCGAGTTATCTTTTTTCGTTAAACTCGTTAAAATCGAATAGCGACAAACTCGTCCAAATGGACGAGAATGAGTTTCATTGTTGCTAGGCTCGCTAAAATATAGCGACAGGTTCACCTGAAGGGTGGATTATAGAACAAGCATATGTTATCCTCCTCAATCTTGACAAAAATAAAGAGGTACTAGTTAGCAATGAGTGGGGAAAATTGGGAAGAAAACTTGAAAAAGCTTTATTGGTAGCAAGTCGCTCTTGAACATGACACTTTCCTTCCACATTCAAGCCGGGTTGGGTTGTTCCGTTCACTGGTCATCACCATTGGTCCATCATAGCATACATCTTTGGGGTTAACACTACCAATCCACCGTCAGTGTCACCGATATGTTCAAGAGAATTCATTCAGACAATTCGCCTGTGTCTCACCCACTGCAATACATTCATGCTCCATTCCTTCATGACCGCCACCCTGAACCCAATATCGTCAAATTGTTTTCACCTCCAAAATCATTTGCTTTGTTTCGTGTCGTTGATGTGGGATTCATTAATGCGCTCCTGCGACGGGTCACTTCTTTTCGACATCAGCTCATTATTCGAGAAGTTGACTTAGGAACAACCCTTTCAGTACTTTGAAGCTTGCATGCCTCAATGGAAAGTTTCTCATTTTCGACGATAGGTTTACATCAATGGCCTTCGACCAAGAGATTTTACGTGGTGTTCGACGCCAAGTCCTTTTTCACACCACGTGAATTGTACTGTAGTACCTCGAGGGTCATTATCATTATTGGTGATTCCTCTCATGCTTGTTAATAGCTTACATCATTGGCTCGTAATCAGGCGATGTCTTTCCATGTTAGACTCCAGAACATTTTTCACATGGATCGACTTGTACTCCGAGTGAAGTTTGAACAAGTTTTGAAGACCCTGGATCTAGTTTCATCCATCTGGGCTATGATATATTCAGGAATATAAAGACATCAATTGTACATCATTTCCAAATAGATGATCATCTAAATCAAAGGATGATGAGTCCAAATCATTAGTCTGCCACACAGACGATTGTCTGTCCTATGTACATGAAAATGAATTTATAAAGCTGAGCATGGGAATGCTCACCTCAGCTAGATCATGAAATAATGTTGTCAAAATAATGTATTGTATTGTATCTTATTACAGGTCGCTTCCCAGCTCGAAAAAACTTCAGATCCTAATAGTAAAGCATTTCACCCAACATCAAAAAGATTAACGACCTCATGCTTTAGGGGGCAACTGTTATAGACATTTTTGGGCACTTCAACCCCAATCATAAATGTCGATAAACTAAGCGCTCCTAAGTCCCTAAAAGTGTTGCTTCACTGCCTAAAGGAACAAGGTCAACTGATTACATCATCTCCCAGAAGTTCTCCACTTAAACCTGCTCATAAATAGTCAAAACTAGACAATACTAAAAGCTCAATGCAGGGGGTGCGATGCATATCACCTTCCCAGTGTACAAGGTGCGATGCATACTGATTTGCTCCTCTGTAGGCTGTGATGGTCGGGAATGGACAAATGGCAGGGACCAAAATGCGAGGTGGAAGATCATGGAATCTTCCAGAAGCTTCCCCTCTGACACTTGCCTCTCCATTTTCG
>APFE031131497.1:0-11495 GCA_000404065.3 Pinus taeda
CACACACACATAATCATAGTTAATTTGTAATTGGTTTGTGTAATTTAGGCCAAACATATAATTAAACCTAGTCACTACCACTCTAACACCACTAGTATATACAATAGTGAATAAAATCAATATAATAAAAATTAGCAATAGAAATTACCAAGAGTAAATCCAATACCCAATAAAACTAGCAATTGCCCCTAATTGTGCAAAAATACAACGAATGAAGCCAAAAACAGGGTGTGAGGTAAATGTATTTGTGAGGGTTTTGTATGAAGGATTAAAATTTCAAAATGTACTCAAAATTTGGCCATATATTTAAAAATTGGGGTCAAAATTCTGAATATAGAAAATAAAAGCGTAATTGGGTAAACAACCTCATATACTTGTTTTGATTATCATTTTCTATAATATAGAAATAATTTGAAGATATTTAAAAGTTAATTGAGTAAATCAACATATTGAGGGTGTTATGTTTTTAATTATTATTTGTTCCATTAGAGTGTAGGATATATGATTTCTATGGATTGATATAAAGATGGTTAACAATTTAAAAGTATAATTGTCATTCTACCAAGTGTCATGTTATTAAAGATATGTTTTGTAAAAAAATATAAAATGTTAATATGTAAAATTTTAGCCAATAAAAATATATTTAAATAATAAAATTTGTAGGTAATAAAAATTGTTACTTTTAGCTTTTGTGAATAGAAAAGGAATGTTAACATAATGAGTTTAAATTAATAAATAATGAAATTTACGTAAAACCTCACAAATAACATAAAAAGATATAATTAAATATATTTTTGTAATAAGATAATAATAAGTAAATATATTTTAAAATATATTGTTAATTTATAAAAAAATGTTAATAAATGAAAGAAACAAAACATATCAACCTTTTAACATATATATTTATGACATTATGTGTTCATCCTAATTTATATGTTTATGACAATATGTGTTCATTGGCACAATTGCATTAGATAGTATCAAGTCTATTGGTTCTCCCAACAATCCTTCACATTTAGCTGATAATAATTTCTTGTCATTAAAAAAACATACAAGTAAATGTTGTGGGGCATGTGATTTTAATTATTTCAAATTTTCATAATGTTTCAATCATGAAGTATTGCATTTTTTTGTACATATATTATTTATTTCTAAGAAATGAAGTAATCTGTCTGACTTTATTTGCTTCTACATTTATTTCAAAATTATTTAATAAATTCACTAGCAGTCACGTGGTTGATCGAATATGAAAACCTTTGCTTTGGCCATGATATATGAAGGCCATGTTTCATCGAATTTTCATACTGGACCCATCAACAACATTGAAGCTCAAAATCAATCACCATTGAACATCTAGAATACTGTCATCAAAACACAGTCACCAGAACACAGAGCCAAACCCAGAAATCTACGATACCCACTAGAACCAACTATAAATTTAGATATCACATTTCATAATGTATACGCGACTCTGATGAACAAAACCAGCATGTATACACAATTTTAAAAAAGAAAACTCACATATCGATCTGCAAATATTAACTCATAACTTTGCAGCTATTCCAGAGATCAATCATACCCAGATCATAACATTTGTATAACAAACATGCATTAATAAATCAGAAATCAAATCTAGTCTATCAATGATCAAGCCACATTACATTCCAACCCTTAAGATCCTGATCCATCATTCATCATAATCCACATAGGTGCATCCTTGGTTCAGATCAAGCAAAGCATTAGACACCCATAACCTGCAACTGAATCTCACAGTTCATCACATATTCAAACCTTGCACACTTGCACATCTTGGCCTAATGAGCTTCTCCTCCTTATATAGTTTTAGGCCTTTCTCAATACCATGGTCCAAAACAAATTTGGACCAATACCTTGGACCAAATACCTAGGTTCATTACTTCGAACTAGATACCTTGGACCAATACCATGGATCAAAATACCTTGGACCAAATACCACAGACGAAAACTTAGTTTTCCAACATGTACTCGCCTTTCCTTCTGTGAAACTGTGTGTGTATGTTATTCGCTCGTTTTGGTTTGTTAACCCACATGTATACGCTGCTTTGACAAAGTGAACATGCATATACCTCTCCCTCTCTTTGCTCTTGACTTGCTACACTATGATCTGTCATCTAAGTGAGTTGCAATCAAGGACAACACCTGTATCATACATGTATCATAATGGCAACAGATTTACATTTTCTGCTTGAATGAAAACCCTTGCGGTTATCTAGAGGAGGGTATCGAACCCTTATCCGAATATGTTATTTACTAGTATGCCGTGGGGTTCCACAGATCTTTTTAATGTGAATTTTTTTCCTATGCTCTGTTATTATTCAGTTGTTCCATATTTTGATTAGAATATATTGGCTTAGATAATGATATTAAATTTTTCAAACAGTTATAGCATTCATTCGAGCTCTTCACAGATTAAATGTTAGTTCTGTTACAATTTTCTATATTTTCAATCTTTGTCGAGTTTCATTTTAACAACATATAAGAGATTTTGTGGTTCTTACTTATTCTGGATTTTAGAATATGTTCTCTTTCGGAATTGTCTTTTGATTTTAAGAATAAGATTTATATAAATTTATATTTGGCAGTATACATTTATTTCTCAAGGGTCAAGATCCAGGGTTTTGGTTCTTGCTCTGGTTCTACATGAGCGCTACCTTTCCTACGGATTTGACATTCCATTTTTAATGTCCTCTATTTTTTTGATTTCATAGTTTCTTACAGTTATTTGGTATTTCGCTTCTTGAGCACAGAACTGTAGCATGTCTAAAATGGTTCTTTATTATTATTCCTGTCCATTTATCTTGTCTTTAATGCTCTTAGAGTTCTAGGGTATCGGGCTTAGTCCAGATGATCCCTTTTCTTGGCTGATACCATACTTCTTTAACTAGAACATTTATTTAAATTTTACTTCTTGTCCAAATTGTTTATGTTTCCTTATCAGTTACTATTGTTTCCAAAACTCCCACCTCGCTCAAGTAAGGTTGGCATAAGGATGGTAAGTCTTGGAACCATTGAGGAATAAAGGAGATAATCTTGGAGAATGAGGATAATATTAAAGATATTATTCCTTGCAAATTTAAGGGATCCACCATAAGGGATCACTTATTTTTGGATAAGGAATAGACACAGAACCCTAAATTCCTCTAAATAGACTTCAGCAATTGTGCTAATCCTCATACTGAAATTTTTAAATATAATATTTTAGTAATACTAAATTATTTTTAAGAGAAAAAGTTTTTTGGCGTAAATCACATGATAATACATTTGTCGATGCCTTTCGAACCAACGAGTGTGGTTCATCATCTGGAAAAGTTGAAGAATTAGATCATGGCTACATATTAAATAGGGAGAGAAGATCTTCCAACGGCTAGGTTTGACTAAGAAATGGCTATATTAGACTAGATAGAACAAACGACTATAATTTACCCAGAAATGGCTAGATTTGACTATTCAAATTGCTTATTTATAATAATATTATTTTGTTAATATATATATATATATATAAAATATATATATATTATATTATATATTAATATAATATATTATATATATATATTATATATATATATATAATATAATATTCTTATTTTAATACTCATCATGTTTTATTTTAAGTAAAAATTTAACCATATTTGAGTCAAAATTAATAAATCTAGGGAATATGATAATGAGTAAATTGTTAAGGTGTATTACTAGTTTTTGAGTAATATTAATACTATATTTTTTTCTTCTCTATAAAACTAAATCTATTTATGGAAACATAATATACAGTAAGGCTCTGGCCTCTGCAGGTCTAGGTCAACCATATGACCATTTTAAACAACAAGACTTAAAATCGAGACTACCCTAGATGGGGAAACTAGTCTGAGAATGAGATAAAGATAGGTTCATTCTGCCCACGCAGCGGCTACAATTCCAGAACTCAAAATTTACTACCAAAATTGACCATTGTAAACAGACTATAAAATTCAAAAAAGGCTGCCAAAATTGACCATTGTAAAACTTGAAAAGGCTGTCTAAAATTAACCACTGTAAAACGAAAAAAACAAAACTGAGAACCCGAGCTTGACACGTGACTTGTGGCATGCAGCTACTAGGTGTCTTAGGATGATGGCTTCTCTTCCACAATTTCACACCATCCATACTCTCCTGAGTCAATTTCCTCTGCTTGCCTGCCACTTGTGGTGTCCTGTGGCTCTTGTGCTTCCACTTGTATGCCTTTGTCTTTGCGGGTGGCATTACCTCTCAACATCTTCTGTCTGCTATTGGACGAAAGGTCCATGGCTTTCTGCGGGTGGCTAGAGCTTAGCTCCCCTTGAATATTGACGTGTGGAGGAGGGACCTAGTTCATCTCAGGGTTGTGGTCTTGATCAAAGCATGAGCCAGCTACCTCCCTAAAGTCCACCGAGACGATAGCAATGATTAACAGTTTGTCCATGGAGCAGAGAAAATGGAATTGAACTTGCTCAGAAGTAGCAGAGAGATTGGTGTGTTGGGTCTCTTCATCAGTGCTTCAAACCTCACGGGAGCAAGCTTGTCCTCTGCCGCTATGAGTATCCGAATATCTGTCATGGAAGCGGGAAGAGGAGGGGTTGGGGGGTGGGGATGTCGAAGGGGAAGTCGAAATAGATGGAGGCAATGACCATGGCGGATAGCACTACTGCAGCTACTACCTCACCTGCATTGCATGCGATGGCGTCGACGCATATTTCTTTGAGCTGGAAGCTACAACGAGAGTTGAGCCCCAGTGGTGGGGAGTGGGTCGAATATAGTAGAGGATAAATTGGGAAAAATAGGGGGAATCAATTTAGGGCTATAGACAGGGGTTGAGACCTCAATTTGTAGGGCATAATGAATGGACTGAGAGAAGTGGTGACGACCATTGCCTAGGTCGACGCAACAAATGAGTCTGCAATGTCTACCTATTATAGTGCGAAGGCTTGGCTCTGCTGCGGTAGGGTGGCAAGAGCAACTCAGAGGCTAAATGGAGAATGGCAGAGGGCTTGGTTCCATATTCTTATGCTTGCAGGGGATGTCTCAATCCACACAAGGGGTTGATGGGGCCGTTTGAGGGGTAGAGGCCTGCCTTAAATTCCCATAGGGGAAAGTGCAAGTTACCATGTGGTTCGGCCACCTACCTATTCGGTGGCATATCTGCATTGATTGTTCATATGCCACCCGCATCTGCGGGTGCTGCATCCATTTGCACCAGTTTGGTGAATTCATGTTGGTGTATGGCATCTTTTATAATTTCGAGCGAACTTGTGTATAGATTTCAATCACTTTCCACCCCTAAGCTGGCTAAGAGATCGGCCACTTTGTTGCCATTCCTCTTGATGTGCTTGAATGTGATTGCTCTGTTGATTGCAAGCCAACACTCAATGAGTTGCAAATGAGCTGCAAGTCTCCAGCTATA
Organism: Pinus taeda; assembly: GCA_000404065.3. NCBI lineage: Eukaryota > Viridiplantae > Streptophyta > Pinopsida > Pinales > Pinaceae > Pinus > Pinus taeda. The sequence continues at coordinate 5,453 of APFE031131497.1, forward strand.
GGATAGCTTGTTTAGTAGAGTTCCCTAAATAATTTGATTGGTCATATTGATGAGGATTTGTGAATCTCCTTCGATTATTAAGGGAAAGTAGCCACTTTGTTGAGCGATTTTGAGAAGTTGCCATAATCCTTCTAGTTAGCTGAGTAGTTCGTATCCCATCCTGAAGTGCCTAGGAAAAGTAGCAAAGGATTTCCATAGTGATCCCTAAAGATTCCTCCATGTCCAGTCTAACGTAGATTACCTTTAGAAGTGCCATCAAAGTTTAACTGGGTAAATATTGGAGGCGACGGCACCATTTGCTGGAAGAGTGGTTAGAAGGGATGGATCTATTGGGGTGCTCTTGAGTCTGGATGATCCTAAGCTTCCAGTTTACCCATATAGGTCATTCTTACGGATCGGTGGGAAAGACATCATCGCTCCAAGCTTGGAGTGCTAGAGTTTCCTGAAGGTTGTTCCACAGATTGCTCCATATGATCTCTATGGGGGTGGTTTGATTCCTAAAGATACGTCGATTCCTTTCCTTCCAAATTGTCCAAAGGAGGAGGCCTGGGACAATTCTCCATAAGGAGTTAAGCAGGGGACTTTTTTACGGGTTTTTAGCCTAGTGGTGAATGGTTTTGGTGATGTCTCTTCCTGACTCTACCATCTTTCTGACATCTAAAAATTGTTTTTTCCCAAGGTTTGTTTGCTAGATAATAGGATTCCATGAGATGTTGTATAGTTTCCTCGTGTAGCTTGCAGTTGGGGCATCTTGAGGGGCCATAAAAGAAAAAAATTCTTAAGTTGTCCCAGGTAAGAATTCTTTTATCACATAGCAGCCATAGAAATGTGGAGATCTTGGGCCAGATTTTAGGAGACCACACTTTGTCCCAGAGAGGGTCCTTGTTGGTCTGAGTATTAGTCATCAGGTTGTAAGCCTCTTGTGTGGTGAAGGTTCCACGTGGTTTGTAGCACCAATGTAGGATATCCTTTTCGTTAGAGAATCTGATTCTCCTATTAGTTAGCTCTGTGTCCAACTCCTTGAACATTATCTCTATACCATGCCTGATGATGTGTTCTGCTTTGTGCCATTGTCTACATCCTTGATTGAGGGTGGGAATCCAGTACTGGTTGACTATTTTCAAATGATGAGCTTCCTCATCCTCTGTTTGCGAAAGTGAGATTAAGTTGTTGAGTCTGGGTCTTTGCTACCATGAATCCATCCAAAACTGGGATTGTTGCCATCTCTTATTTCCCAAAAGCTATGCTGATGGATCATACGTCTATGCAATCTAGTCTCATTCCAAATTAGGGAGCCCTTACCCATATCTGTGAGCCTGATCAAGTCTTCATTCGATCTATTGTTGGCATACTTAGATTTCCATAGGATTACCCAGGGCATGTGTGGCGCTGAAAGCCACTTCCAACAGATTCTTGCTCCCATAACTGCGTTACTGTGTTTATGGTCTCGAAGACCGATTCCCCCAAGGTTTTTTGGGAGGCATACTGTTGCCCACTTGACCAACTCCCATTTGCGATTATGTCTCACCGATCCCCAGTGAAAGTTCCTTTGAAGATATTTGATTTTAAGAACCCATTTAGGCACTGGTAATACAGAGAAGAGATAAAGAGGCACAAATTTCAGTATAGCTTTGAGGAAGATTAGTTAGCTTGCCATGTTTAGGGCTCTAAATGTCTAGGAGGTGAGACGGGTTTCAAGTGTTTCTAGGAGCAGTTGCCAAGAGGAGTGCTTAAAAGCATAGTCAGTTAAGGGGGCGCCAAGATACTTGGAGGGGGGAGAGGTGACAGAGAATCACAGAATGTGGGCTATGGAGGTTTGAGTTACGACAAGAGTATGAAGAAAGAAGCTCTGGGATTTAACAGTGTTGATGCTGGCTCTAGAGGCTTCTAAGAAGTTATCAAGGAGGGATTTGAATTTTCAAGCTTCTTAGACTAAGGGATGCCCAAATAAAATGTTATCATCCACAAATTATTGGTGGGTGATGGTAGGGGAATTAGGAAGGGATATACCTCGAAGTTGGTGCTCCTGGAGGGCATGTTTGATGGTCTTGCCCAACCCCTCAGCCATAAGAACAAAGAGGAAAGCAGAGAGATGATCTCCTTGATGGATGCCTCTTGAGGGTTGAAATGGGGTGGAAGGAATTTCGTTAACCAGAATGGAGAAGAAAGTTGAGGAGATTAAGCTCATGATCCATGGTACCCAAACATGTGAGAAACGAAAGGCAGTCACATCTTTTCAATGTACACCCAACTCAACTTATCAAAAGCTTTTGAGAGGTCGACTTTTAGAAGCATACCTACTTTCTTGTGGTGCTTGAGAGAGTGGATGATCTCATGGGTGAGGATGATGCCATCTATGATTTGCCTTCCATCGACATAGCTTGATTGTTCTAGCGAGATGAGAAGGGGAAGCGACAACTTCAAATAGGAAGCTATAACTTTAGATATGATTTTGTAGAATACATTGCAAAGGGCTATAGGCCTGAATTTTTCCGGAGTATTAGAGTGTTCCTCCTTGGGGATGAGAGTAATAAATGTTGCATTTAGAGAGCGTAGCACCCAATGGAGTGTTCTAGACTCTTCAACTACCTGACATACCTCCTCTTTGATAGTATCCTAGAATCTATGAAAGAAAGTGGAGGTAAAGTCGTCTGGACCAAGACCTTTTCCTTTCTGAAGCTGTTTTATAGTTGATTCAACCTCCTATAAGGTGATTGGATGCAGTAGCAATTGATTGTGTTCATCTGTTATCACCATTGGGATATGTGGGAGGATCTTGTCAATTGTTGGTTGTCTGTTGATGTCACGTTCTTGATGGACTATTTTGAAGTTCTTGAGGAGTTATTTTCAATATCCCCGTGATCTTCCAATCGGTCTCCCTGCTGATTGTGAATTTGGGTGATGTTGTTATGCATTGCCTCTAGATAGCAATATGATGGAAGAATTTTGTATTCCTCTCACCTATCTTATTCGTGATTTCTGTTTCTAGAGGATTTCCTCTTGTTTTTCTCATTTTGTTATCTATGTCTGAAGGTTCTTTTCCTATTCGATGAGGGCTTCATTCCTTCCTTCTTTTATGATGGTTTGCTGGAGTTTCTCCATTTCCTGAGCAAGGGCTCTATGCACTTGAATAATGTTTCCAAAGGTAGCATGGTTCCACTGTTTGATTTGCGCTTTTAGGAACCTAAGATTTTGTTGGAATTGAAACATTTTGGGGCCTGCGGGGGGGAGAAAACATTTCCATGCATGTTGAACTAAATATTTGAAATTTGGATATGTCAACCAAAAAAATTCAAAGCAGAAGGGTCTTCTAGTGGAGTTTCCCGGTGTTTGTCGTTGAAGCGAAATGGGCCAATGGTCCGAACCTGAAAGTGGCAGAATAAAGGCTGAGAGGTCTCCTCCCAGGTGGATAGCATTATCTAAGATCAGAAATCTATCTAGCTTTGCAGCAATCTAATGAGGATCGGATCTTTTGTTATTCCAGGTATAGATTCCATTGTTGAAGGGTAGATCGATTAGCCAATTTCTTTGTATGAACTCCTTGAAGTACTCACTTTCATTGTCCATTTTGATTTGGCCTCCTAGTTTCTCATCTAATTTAGTGATCATATTGAAGTCGCCCCCCATTATCCAAAGTGGATGGGCCCAAGTGGCATTGAGCAGTGTGAGCATGTCCAAAGTTGTGGTTTTGTCTGCAGCAGCTTGTGGGAAATAAACATTAGTGAGGTGACCGTGCACATTGGTCCTTATGATATGGAAGTTAGCTTGAATGAAGTGATGTTTCGCATGGAAGTCTGTGAGCGCAACGACCTGTGCATTCCATGATGTTGCTAATCCTCCCAAGGCTCCTATAGCATCCACCGCCATTGAGTGACTACCAGGCCATGCTTTTAAGAGAATGGTGCTGAGAAAAGTACTATTACATTTCGTTTCTTACATAAAGAAGATATGAGGTTTCTCATGTTGTATCGATTTTTTTATCATTCTATATTTCCCAGGGCCATTTATCCCTCTTAAATTCCATGATGTGAGTTTCATGGTTCAGGGTTGGGAAGTGGCCAGTAGTACTTTGTGAGTTTAGAATATCTTCCATATTCTACCAACATTTCCTCGATGAGGATGGTTCATTGTAGATCTGTCTTTCTCCCTCATTTCTTGGTATCCTTGAAGAGGTTCTTTCCATCCCACTAACTTATTGGTTGAATTCTTAGAGATCGTTGTTGATGTGCTCCGGATAGGATGACCTCTAGTCTTTCTAGTTGTCTTACCGGGATCTTATCAAATTGTTTTTGATTGCATGCTTGTTTAATGCTAAAAATATCCAAGTCTCCAAGGTCGATGCTTTCAGGCTCTTCATTCATCTACTTGAGTTCACTGCTCTCGGCCATGATGTTCGCTACATGCTTGGGATCAATCAAAAGGGTATCGATGTCCATACCATTAGGTTTACAGGTTGAATATTTAATGGAAGTGGTGGATGGGAGGACTTGGGTTTGGTAGAGGATACGGTCTCGAGACGAAGCCGAATCGGGGTTAACAAACAGCTATTTGGGAATCTCATAGGAGTGCATGGGGGGCTCGGAGACCACTGAGGTAAGTTGAGATAGAATGTCAAAGCTATTGCTAGTGGAGGGAGTAGAATTGCTAGCAGGGGGGATTTTTGGGTTGAGAAGTAGGCTTCTTATGATTCCTTTTCCTAGAGTTCACGTTAGTAAATCCGTCTTGATCAGTTTGCCGGGAGGCAGCCTTGGAGGAGGGCTTGGCATTAAACGGGCAGTCTCGGAATAGATGTCCATGAGCGTGACATTTTCTGCATCTGAATGGAACATGCTCATAATCTAATGACTGAATCCATTCAAAATCAACATGAAATAGACTTACTGAATATGGAAGAGCTTTTTTCAGATGCGTGTAGACACAGATGCGAGCATAGGAAGTGTACCTTCTGAGTTTTGTTTCTTATGCAAATTTTATAAACTCTCCCAAGCCATTTCCAATTTCTTTTAAGGACTCCTCATCACAATAATCCAGCAGTAGGGAATATAACTGGATCCAAACTAGTGTCGAGCTTAGATCTTCTTTGTTCAAATTGAATATTTCAATCCAATCACATAGATATAGCCTAACAGTGTTGAAGAAATAAGGGTCGTTGTCCATGACCCTATTTCAATCTTTGATGTAGTTGAATAGTGTTGTAAAGAACCCCTTTGGTCCTACCTTCAGATTGATGTGTATTTTTGGTTTCCATTTGGATACTATCCAGCCCTGTAAGGCTTTCTCTATTGGCCAAAGCCCAATAAATTTCCCGATAAGGACATGATCTTTCATGTATTGGATTTGGGTATTGATTCTTTGACTGGGCAATTCAATCTTTGGTCATTTTGTAGCTACGGGTTTGCAGGTCATAGAGGTTTCTTTGGGCATCTCATAATCGCCTACAACGTTTTGCTGCTTATCCAGGGTTATAGTTTCCTTACCCTGTGGTTCATTATGCATATCATGTTTATGCTGATCTATTTGTGTCTGCGAAGTAGAGGCATTGTCAGATCTGTTTGTGGCCAAAAACGTAGGTTGGACCATGGGGGGAGGCCCTAAGTCCTCCCCCATTATGTTGCCATTGAGGCTGAACTATTAGCTGGCATGTGTGGCCATCAAGAGTTGCAAGGCTGGTGATTCAGGGGTGCCATGCTCAGAGAAGAACTCCATCAATTGGGTAGAACCCTATATTGCTACGTTCTTGCTCTGTTGCTCAACCATCTCATGTTTTCTAACACCAACATTGATATTAATATTATATTATTATAATAGTATTATTCTTATTATTAATGGCTTGGGTAACTATTTAATATAAATTAACTATTAAAACACTAATAGATCTAGGGAAATTAGTGAGTGTAAGGATATAATATTATCATATTAATTATTATTAGTTATAGTATTATTCCTATATTAATAGATCTAGGGATATTAGTAATTGTAAGGATTTAAAATAAAATAATATTAATTATTATTATATTATTATTATTAATATAATAATGTTATA
>APFE031131501.1:4008-16379 GCA_000404065.3 Pinus taeda
AACTTAATTAATTTAGGAAATTCAAATTGGAAGTCTTTTAGAAAACATGTATATGTTCTCCCTAACTTATAAGAGTTTAGGATGAGTTATGAATGAGTTGTAATTAGTTAACTCAATTTATTGAGTTAAGTCTAGTTAAATTAGTTCCAATTAGTTTTAGGAACTAATAGTTAGTAAATAGCCAGTTGGGACACTAGTGACCTAATTAGTGCTACTCTAGTTAACTGAAGATTCCACCATTAGAAACTCATGCATGTTGATTCTAAGAAAGACCCAGTTGAGACTATAGTGTAGGGACAATGTACTATTTGTTTTAGATTGTTTTGAGTTGCATTGATAGTGCATGCAATCAGGAACTCATCCTTAAGGGATTGCACTATTTTTAAAGGCTTTATTTCCCTTTAAATACAAGCTATCCTTCATAGGAATTACACATTGGAATAGAGGCTTGGGGAGCTCGTGAATTGGCTAAGATTTGGTCTTGAACTTGCTTATGAATTGGAGATTGAATTTTGTGAGTGCTAGGATTGTTCTAGAGAGAACACGCATTGTAATTTCATCTTGATTTTCTGAATTAATACAAAACAAAAAGTGGGGTTTTGAGTTGTGGCTTTCCTTAGATATTTATTGTGTTATGTGTCTTTGATTCTCTTCCTCTATTGATTATTGTTTTCTCGATGTTTATGGGCTTCCACTGTAAAGGGTAGAAGTAGATTCTTATCTCTTGTTTTAGTAGATTACATGAGCTTGTGAATCTACAGGATTTTCTACATGGTATCAGAGAAAGATTTTTTTTGGGCGGAGAGTTTCCAAAGAAGTTATGAGAATTTCTATGTAAAATTTTCAAAAACAAATTGAATATTTGGATTCCTTGGGAAAAGATACCCAAACTAAAAAAAGAAGAAGTCTGAATTGGAGTTTGGATGAGGGAGATATTGTTCATTAAAATCAGCTCTCTAGAGGAGATTTTGAAGTTTTGAATTTCTGGGTTATAGGTGAAAGTCGAATTTTCATACTTACTTCAGGATTGGCAGATGCCATTCCATGGGTTTAGGCTTGATTATGCCTTGGAAGGCAACTCGAATTTTATAGCCTGGAGGGATAGGATGGAAGTTGTGCTAGAAGATAATGGCTTGAAGGAATTTATTGATTAAGAAGTTCCTAAGCCAGTAGCTACGGATGCACAGAACTTGACCGAATGGAAGAAGTGTGTGGCAAAGGGAAGGCATATAATCCTTGAGGGAGATTGACACCACATTTTCTTGAGTCTCCATGGAAAGGAAACTCCACATGCTATGTGGAAAACATTGACGGACTTGTATTAGAATAACAATGATCAAAGGAAGCTGGAACTAAAGGATAAACTTCGTAAAATAAAGATGGAGAAAGGTGAGATTATTCCAAAGTACTTGACCAAGTTCACTCAATGTCAGGATGAACTTGGAATTGTTGGAATCACAGTTTCCAAGGAGGATATGGTGAGTCCTACTCTTCTTGAACTCCCAAAGAGTGGGAATAGTTATCAGGACTCTGTTAATGGTCGGGAGAAATTGCCAGATTGGGAACGGCTATGGTCGGATTTGATGCAGGATGAGATTGGGAGGAACATAAGGGATGGATCTTCATCAGAGACTAATGATGAATAGAACTGTGCCTTAGCGATTAAGGCAAGGAAGGGGAAAGGAAAAATTTCTTGTTCCAAATTAGATTCTTATCATGGAGGTAAGAAGAAGGACATACTGAAAGTTAAATGCTTTCATTATCACAAGATGGGTCACTTTGCTACAAATTGCCCATTGAAGATGTCCAAGGAGAATTCCTCAGGAGGAGTGGTGGGTGAGGCTTTGGCCTCCCAATTCGAATTGGACTTTTCCCTCATTGCATGCATGGTGTCTTCAATGATGATAAGTGTTTGGTACTTAGACAATGGAGCTTCTTTCCACATTGTTAGAGTCAATATTTGCATACTGCCATTAGTGATCAAAACTCCTCTTTTTATATCATATTAGGGTCCCATTCTGGAATTTTTGTCATTCCATATAGGTCCTCATTCAAAAATTTACTCACTGATGGTAGCCCTAGTGAAAAAGTCTCACTCTCCCTCAAAAGTCAATACTTACTGGCCCACCTTCATGTCTTACTGAGCATATATCAATCATAAAAGATCATTCCATCATATCTTTATGTCAGTCAAGTCAACATGGAGTCTAGTCATTCAAGGTCCCATTAGGTCACTAGGTTTCATTTTCCAAGGTCTAATAATACTCCATTTCACTACACAAGGCCAGCAAAAAAGTATGAGAGTGAGAAAAAGAATATCCGTTTTTCATTTAAAGAGGATTTGCAAACATGTAATCATGGTTTCCCAAGTTCAAATTTTCATTTCGAGTATGAGTTTTATTTCAGATTATAATTTTATTCCAAAAACAGAGATGTAATTTATTTTTATTTTTTCTATAATTTTATGTTCACTATGTAATAAGTACTGTTCCTAAGCTTCCAACTCAAACTCTATATGCAAACTTCATCAAAGAAAATTCAAATATAAAGAGTGCCAAACTCCAGCGCAACCAATCTGCAAATAAGAAAATCAAAGTGTAAAGGGTAATTGGCAAAGTTTTCAAAGGTGAATTGAAGCATTCGAAAGTGAGTTTTAAAATTAAAAAATTAAATTCACTTAAGTATAAGAGCCTTCATAGCATCAAACTCAACTTGATTTACCTCCTACCATCTATTGAGAAAACCCTAAGAGAGCATTTCTCAAAGATCTTGTGGAAAATTGCAAAAATAGAGCAGGCACCACACACTTCCTTTAGGCGCTGTGCACTTCCTTCAGGCGCTGTGCACTTCCTTCAGGCACTATGCACTTGCCAGAGAGAGGGTGCACTTCCTTGTGGCACTGCTCACTTGTCCAGGAAAGCCAAAAATGCCTCCAGACTTCACAAAATCACCTCCAAAGCTCCAACAATGTTGTCTTCAACCTCCAACAAGTGAGTGATAGATAAATAGAGAATTCTTCTTCCTTCTACAGTCATTTCTTATGGTTTTTGGAGGTTTCATTACAAATTTAGTGTCTTTCGCATATCAAAACCCTAATATCTCCCTCAAAACCACCATTGCACTCTCAGTCCCCAAATTTCATTACCCTACACTTTCAAATCCTTCCCTCATTACAATTCCATTTCCCTAAACCTTTTATCCCAATACCCTAAGCCCTAGGTGCTACAACTACCTAGGCTCCCAAACCCCCAACATTGTAAACAATTTCCTATCCTAAATTACATCATATTATTATTCTCTGTCCCCTCCCCCATTTCATAAATCCCTAACCCCATCTCCTTCAATCTCCATTTCCCATTCCTTATTCCCCAAAACCACATTCCACCAACACCATACATCCCTAGGATTTTGAAATTAAAATACCATAGCAGAAGTAGAAAATAGACCATACAGTGAGGGAGAAGAAACAAAGATGAAGAGACCACATAAAGGGGGGAGTGTACTCAGATTTGAGCCAATAGATATTAGGGAACTCTTGGCATCTCCTATGGCTGTGACATATTTAAAAAATATTGGTTGTTATGAATTCGGTGAGAAAATTCAAAAAGTCCAACACCATGCTATGTTGACTAGACTCTTCATATCTAAACTCCATGACAACCAAGTTACTCTAGCTGGTGCCACTTTTACTATATCCATTGCCATTATATCAGCTGCCACCAAGATCCCAGATGTTGGGGGGAAATGGTTCAAGCAAGGTGAGTTGGAGAAACATTACTATGAGCCTTTCATAAAACCAAGGTATAGAAATGAGAAAAAGAGTTTTTTTCCTTTTTCTCACCTCCTGGACAGATATGCCCCAATGATGAAGATTATCATGAAATACTTTTCATGTGAGGGTAGATTTTCTATAATTTATTCCTATCACATCTGTCTCTTAATGCATTTCACTAGAGTAAAGATGCAAAACATGCCCTACTACCTTTTCCAGAGCATTGATAAGATGGCACATATTGTCTAGAAAAAAAAGTATGAACATTAGATGAAAACTATTTTTCATCATTCCCTCATCAAAATCATAGTCCTTTATCATCTCAATGAACTGAAAATTGCATGGAGTACCTTCATAGCCAATCCCATATTTACTGATCCATCTATTTAGAATATTAAAAAGGTGCCTTCATCATCTCATCCTTCCACATACATTACTCCATATCAGCCGACAGATCATGCATCATCATTAGATCAGTCTCTTTCACCATCACCTTCATCCTCACCATTTCATGAGCATCTTGAATCACCTAACAGAGATGATATCAGTGAGTTAGAGAAGATTGAGCAGGTCGAGGTCATCAAGCCTAAAAGGTCAGATTTGGGCACATTGGCATGCACTTATTAGAGAGGCCATAGGCAGGTGTTTGCCTTACAGACTGTGTGAAGGACCTTTCGTTCTTCACCAACAAAGCAGGTACACAAAGGCAAAGAAAATATGACAGAGATAAAGATTCAGCATGAGGAGCATGACCTCCATGAGACAGAGCAGGATTTTGACTTAGTTAACCTGGGTGAGCATGATGACAATGAGGACACTAGCATTGTCATCAAGGAAAAAGGTGCACTCATCAGGGAGCTCTAGACCAACTTAGAGAGGTCAAAATATATTATTTCATATTATGAGCAAGAAAATCAGTAGCTTCAAGCCAAACGTGATGTCATGGAGATTCAACTCATCAAGGAAAAGAGAGAAGAAATTAAAGCCAAGGCATTACTTGATGACGCTTATGACAGGTATGGTGAACCTAAACAAGAGAAAGAAACAAAAGTAAGACCTAGGACTAGAGGGCTGAAAAGAGCTCTAGAATTAGACAAACAAAAGGAGGCTGAGCTTGGAAATCAACTCACATGGAATGAGAAGTTTGACATCATGATTAATGAGAATTGGGAGAATTGGCTTGAAAAGGTAAACCAACATTCGGAAAATCTCCTAGACAACTTCAATCAACAAGATGACATTCAAAGAAAGATGGCAAAACATTATGCCAATAGAGAAATAAATGCAAGGGCAAAGCTCAAGGCATCAAAGGTAAAGATTGAAGCCCTAACTCACCAAGAAGAGAAAAAGAAACTTGATATACTTGCAGAGGCTTCACTCCAAGCCTAGCCACACCAACATTATCCACTTCACCAATTTTGAAGCATTTTGGCTCATTTTTGCAATTTATGTCTTTTCTGTGTGCTTTTGGACAATTTTATATCAACATCATGGTCAAACGTGCAACGCCCTAAGTGCTACACACTTTTTTGGTTCACTTTTTGAGCAAATGGAGACCACCATTGGATGAAAAATGAAAAATACATCTAAGAAAACTATGTTTCTAGCCTTAGTTTTCAAAACTAGCAAGTGAAAACGGAAAAAAAAATCAAAAAATCATGTTTTTGCCTCAATTTTGGCTTAGGTGTTGCACCCAGACCAGTCTTGGGAGAATCAACTTTTGGAGGGTAAAATCAAGTCCATTTTCAAAACTAAGGGCCGATTTTGCAACTATATAGGATAAGATTTCCAATGAGCTATCCTGGGCTCAATTTGGACACTGGGAAGGTAGTCAAAACCAACCTGCAAGATGGAGGGCGCACTTGACAAAAAAATGGCACACTTGACCATTTGCCTGATTTTTCACTGTTTTTCTCCAGATTTGATTTTCATCCTTGGGAATCAAGGTTTTACTAATGTAATTGATGTTGTAAATGTAATAATGATGTGGATAAGTTACCTAGGGGTAGATTCATCAGGTAAAAGTTATCATCAAGTCAAATGAATCAATTTCAATGTAATTAGGGAGGAGTCACTCAGAGCTCCCTACACTCTAGGTATCAGTTTAGATTTTTGTGGATCTCTTCCTCAACTTAGAGATTTGACTCTTGAGGATGAGAGAAGGTTTTTTTTATGTCTATATATTCCCTTTCTTCACTCTTTTCAGAGGTTGGACTCAATTGGATGTTGTAGTATTAATCAGAGACACTATTGTAACAAAATTTGGCTAGTTTTAATAGATGAGTTGTAACTATTTCTTTGGGATACATGGGGTATGGATGTTTAGCATTGTTTCTTCTCTGTTATCATTTGTATGAATGTTTTGTAAGTTCATAAGCCATTTCATGTCTGTTATATGGTAATTTTCAAGTTGATAAGAAGAATACATGTTTGCACATGCTCTGTTTTGGGAAAGTTATCATAATTTGCCCATTTTTTCTTCAGTTTAGGAAAAATACATCTACTATGATCTTCCTAACTCCTCATCAATCTTAAACCATCTCACCAAATCAGCTTTTAAGTGCTAAGCCTCCTACCTACCTTTCCCCTTTGAATGTCTGCAATCATATCTGATTTACTCTGACCTAGCCTCTTTGACCTAATATCCTCATCCAGCAATAACCCAATAAAATCAAATCAAAACAACCTCTGCACTTTATATCTAGCCTAAAATCCTAATCCATCCATTCCTCTTGGTTGTGATTCTTCAGAGAGGGCCCTCTCTGACCTGGTAGGGCTAGCTACAAGTCAAAAGATTGGTTTGTGGTTACCTTGGACTCTTTCTTAGCCTTGGAGATTTGGAGGAGTGATAACACACATGACTGACAACAAAGAGTTATTCAGTGAACTAGAGGAGAAATATCTCAAGATGCATATGGAGATGGGTGGTGATGGTAAGTATAGTGTTATTGGTGTGGGCACTATTACTTTTCAGAGGTAGTATGCAGCGCCACTCACCTTGAAGAATGTTATGCATGTACCCAGACTGAGGAAGAACTTGGTATCTGTTGCCATGCTTGAGGATAGAGGCTATGATGTGATCTTTTCGAAAGGAAAGGCATTACTTCGACACATAGCTGCGGGTTAAGTAAAGAAGATAGGGATTTGAGTTCAGAATCTCTATAAGATAGAGTTAGAGGATTGTGATACTTTGAGTTCAAAAGTAGAAAAGATGTTGATCTGAGACATCAATGACTTGTGGAACAGGTGATTGGGCCACTTGCATCATGGGGCTTTGAAGATATTGCAGAAAATCTCTACTGATATTCCCAAAGGTACACTTGAGAAAGTTGATACATGCAAGGGTTATACTTTAGGAAAATATACCAAGTCTTCCTTTGGAGATAGAGACAATCGAGCAGAGTCTATTATGGAGAGAGTCCATTCAGAAGTGTGTGGACCATTCTCGACAGTATACATCGCCAAATACATGTATTATGCTATATTTGTATATGACTATTCTCGTAAATGCTGGATATTTTTCATGCAGATAAAGGATCAGACATTCACAAAGTTTTGTGAATTCAAAGCATTGGTCAAGAAAGAGTCAGGAAAGAAGGTTAAAGATCTATGAAATGATAATAGTAGAGAATATGTCTCCAATGAGTTTAAGAACTTCTGTGTAGCAGAAGGGATTAAACGAGAGTTGATGGAACCTCATAACCCTCAATAGAATGGGGTTGCCAAGAGGAAGAACATGTGAATTGTAGGGGAAACAAGGGTGATGTTACATGATTAGGGTCTACCACTAGATTTGTGGGCTGAAGCATGTAAAACAATGGTTTATGTTCAGAATTGTAGCCTGCATCAGATACTTGAGAGTAAAACACAAGAGGAAGCTTATTCTGGTAAGAGGCTATATGTTGGTCACTTTAGGATTTTTGGGTCATTGGTTTATTTCCATATGCACAGAAGAAGCTTGAGCCAACATCAGAGTTTTGGATCTTTGTTGGATACACTGATACTCCCCACAACTATCGGGTGTACATGCAAGCCAGTCGAATGATAGTGGTTCGTGGGGATGTCAAGTTTTATGAGGAGAAGACCATGTGAGTATCCCTTGAGAGGGAGATTGAGCTACATGTAGAGGAGGAAATTTTATTTCCTAAGGTTGAGGAGCCTCAGATTGATGTGGAGCAGCCACATGTAGAGGTTCCTGGAGTGGAGACATCCACTCAGGCAGAGTCTTCTAGAGAGGGAAGAAAGTGCACTAGAGAAGATGACAAATTGTTGGATGATGCACAGGAGAATGTGGGAGCACCCTCTTCTCAGTGCGGACAAAGGAGGTCACCAGAAAGATGCACTGGATACATGGAACTTATGGGTGCATGTGTTGTGATAGATCCATATTCCTTTCTGGAAGTAGTGCAATAGCCAGTTCGGGTTGATGGGATGGTGGAAGAGTATGATTCCATAGTTTGAAACAATGTTTGGGATATGGTCCAGAGACTGGCGGACAAGTTAGTTGTGAGCTCCTGTTGGATTTACAAGGTAAAGCAAGTTGCAAATGATAGTGTGGAGAAGCATAAGGCCATACTTGTGGCCCGTGGCTTTTCACAGGTAGAGGGGATTGACTATGATAAGACCTTTGCTCTTGTAGCAAGGTACTCATCTATCAGATCTATTTTTTCACTATTTGCACAGATGGTTTAGAGTATCCATCAGATGGATGTGAAGACTGCCTTCCTCAATGGCATGATTTAGGAAGAGGTGTACATAGAGCATCCCGAAGGTTTTGAAACCTTGGACTGTGATTTGCATGTGTGCTGACTTAAGAGAGCGCTGTATGGGCTAAAGCAAGAACCCCGTTCTTGGTACACTAGGATAGATAGCTACTTCACTGGGTTAGGCTTCACGAAGAGTGAAGTAGATGTGAACTTGTATCACATAGTGGTGGAAGGTAAGCTTTTGATAATTGTAATTTATGTAGATGATATCATACTGATAGGTGATGAGAAGCTCATCAAATATTTCAAGGAGGACCTTACAAGAGTTTGAGATGAAGTACATGAGGCTCATGCATTACTTTCTTGGCATGGAGGTATGGCAAGGAGATGGGGAGTCATTTATTTCTCAAGGCAAGTATGCCAATGAGATACTCAGGAGATACCACATGGAGAGAAGTAAACCCATGGATACTCCTCTAGCTGGTAACTGGAGGAAGGAGGATGATACTTTAGGAGAAGTAGTGGAAGCTACTGTTTATAAGTAACTTGTGGGTTCACCCATGTACTTGGTGAACACATGACCATATATGTTTTATGAAATTAACCAACTTATTCAAGTGATGGTGTTGGGAACAGGTCCCTTGGGGGTCAATTTTGGGGTTAAACACCCAAGTTTTGGGGCAAAAGACCCAAATTTTGTGTAAATAAATGTAAACTATCCACATTTTGTGGTTGCGGAGTGTGAAGATGTCTAAAGTTAAAAATAATTTTCCACCCTTAGTCTAGATAAGTGTGTTGGTTTGGGAGATTTACCCATGGTCTGCAGACCATGGGTTGTATAAAAAGGGAAGTCTTAGAAGATCTAAGAGGAGAGTAAGTAAGTAAGTAAGGTGTCATGAGTCATTGGTAAGTTTGGGTGAGCTAAGAGTGAGAGTCTTAGCGTAGGAAGCGGCTTTGCAGCTGAGTGCACAGAGGCCTAGGGTGGAAGTTTGCAGTTGAGTGCGCGGACCCTTGCAGCTATGTGCGCAGGGTGGATAGAGTTTGTACTACGAACTTGAATCATAAATAAAGAGAAGTATTCTGGAATGACTGTGTTTTTTGTCTCTGATTATTGCATCTGATTATGATATGTTGAGTTTTGGGTTTACATTATAAATTCAATTAATGCGCGAATGTACCTATTTCTATCTGTGATTTGAATGCAAGTGATAATATATGCTTACGTGTGGCTAATATTAATTACATGATAAAGTTGGCTAACCACTAATATAATTAGGAAATGAGACAGTAACATAGTTACAAAGGTGCGTAAGTGTTTGGATCATTGTTTAGGGTTGAGTGAAGGACAATCAGATACCTTTGCAGAGGTTCTAAAAGACAAAAGAGGAAATACATAGATAAGCCATAAAGGCTTATCAATCTACACGAAGGAAGGGATTAGGGTAGAAAACCGACATCACAAGCATCTCAAAGTGCGAAAACTTGGTTCCTACATCCCCCCATACTTCTTCGGGTGAGACTTCGGTCCGCACTCCATGGACTGATGCTGAAAGGGCCAGTAATGTAGGGATTTGCTTGGATGCTTAACGCTAAACCTAGGTTAGGGTCCATCAAGCCAAAAAATGGTACCATTGCAGCAACAACAACAACAGGCGCTGGGTGTTATTTAGACAGGTTTACGCGAGTTGCAAATCTGCTGCGAAGTGGAACTATGATGGGGGAGGATAAAGGAAAGCAGCCTGTAGAAGGCAAATGGGTCCACAAAGCACCAGAAAAAGAGACTAGGTTTGATTTGGAGAATGTGAAAGAAACATTTATAGAAGTGATAAAAGTTTCACTGATGCCTCTATCTCAGGAAGTCAGGAGAAACGAGTTGAAGAAATGGACCCATCCATGATTAACACATTCTTGGAAACCTGCATGAAACTGATCCATGATAGTAAGGCTATGAAGGGCCTATAGGAATTGATCAATAAATGCGCTGGAAAGGATGGTGCTACTTCTGAACCACGCATGGTTAGGAAGCTTAGCAAGCACAAGGCAAGGATCCAGTGTGAAATGAGACTCACCGCGCAGATAGGGGAATATGAAATGGACCAAGTTATCCTAGATCTAGGGTCCGACGCGAATGTTTTGCCAAAACAGACTTGGGAAAGAATGGGGAGACTTGCACTCCTGTGGTCTCCGATCCAGTTAAGAATGGAAAATCAACAGAAAATTATCCAAATGGGGAGGCTGCAAAGGGTAATAGTTGATATCGAGGGCGTGATCGCACTTGTGGATTTTGAAGTAATAGAAATTGTGGATGATTGCAATCCCTACCCTACGCTTCTTGAAATCGATTGGGCCATTGACATGAATGGGGTAATCAACTTAAAGAAGTGAAAGATGATATTTGAAAAGAAGTTGCTCCACGTGGTGGTGGTGCTGGATGCTGTGGAAGGACCGCACTATATAGAACCAATCTGAGATTATGAAAGTGATGACGATCTGGACCAGATTTACAAAATAACGACGCGAGACTAGGATTGGGTAAATCCAATAGCTGATGAACGTATTGCATGGGACCACGAAAGCTCCTTGCATGTTACATTCAAATGAAGAATTAGAGCACTGGTAGAACCAGTTGCATGAAGTATCTACGTTGCGTTGTAACAACTAACTAAGTCATTGCACTACGTGTCATCTAAAGTTAGGGATGGCTAACTAATGTTGATTTATTTTTGGATTCATTTGAGAGAGAAGTGATAGAGAAACATCGCTTCCAGGCCTTGGACTAGGTACTGTGTGCTACGCCCACGAGATGGTGGGGTATGCACAAGGATAGTTTTAGTGATTGGCGTGACTATAGGAAGATGATGAGAATACATTTTAGGCAGCCAAAAGTGTGGATGACAGATAAGTATGATGGAAGGGATGATCCACGTGATCACGTGGCCAAATGGACTAAGGCTTACAGAGTAGAGACCTAGCTTGAATGGGTGCATTTGTTTTGCCATACCTTGGGCGTAATACCAATGAATTGGTACTTGGAAACTGAGCTCTGTCACGACACTGAAGAGTGGGAAATCTTGCGCTAGGGATTTATAATGACGTTCAGCTTTGAGGATGGGTTTAAATGTATTGATGCAGCGCTACAGGAGGTTAAAGCAATGATCTTTAGGATACTGCAAGATCCCTTGGACTTGGTCCAACCTGATTGGACTACCCAGCTAAGTCACACGCTGAAATGCTATAACGTGACCGTTGAAGAAGAAGATGAGGATCTCAAAAATATTAATATTCTGGAAACTAAAGGTCACTCCGAGGTTGAAGGTCTATAGATAGAGGATCCAGATATAAGTGTGCTGCTGAAGACTAGGTAGGTCAACATTGGCACATAGGCGAAATCGAAATTTGCAAATTTTGGGGACTATTGGGATGGTGCGACAGTAGACAAGGTTGCTTAGCTCCTCCATGAATATCAGGGTTTGTTCCACACAAAGTTTTCTGATTTAGAAGGGATGATAGGAGACCTGGGTGTCATGAGGATCCCCTTGAAACTAGACGTGAAACCTGTAAAACAAAGACCTTACTGCCTTAATCCTAAGTATAGGGAAAGGGTTTGCGCTGAGTTAGATAAGATACTCGTGGCAGGAATTATTGAACCAGTGGAAGAATCTAATTGGGTAAGCCTGATAGTGGTTCAAGAAAAGAAATAGAAGTAATAAATAAGGATATGCATGGATCTCCAGAAGATGAATGACACTTGCGTGCATGATCCCTTCCCAACCCTGTTACACTGAATTTTGTCACCCTGACTATCTGCAGTATGTGGCCTCATCAATAGCCACATTGTCCTCTTTGTCAAGCCCCATACCTCTGCTCTTCATGTCAAAACCTCAAAGGGAGAG
>APFE031131505.1:0-51731 GCA_000404065.3 Pinus taeda
TTTTTGATAAATTAGATGATCTCTTTTTCATTAAAAATGAGGTGGCACATCTGTTCGTCAAGCCTCCAGATTTTTACAAGTACACAGAGGCTGATGAGACCATTGGGGCAATTTTGAAACACCAGCTTCCCCATCCAGAAACGTGGCAGGACCTGGTAAGGCTAATTTTGAATCAAAGCTAAAGAAGAAAACCACTGCAGCATACTCTCCTTTTGAGCCTACAGGTGGCTAAAGTCAGCACAACAGGCATGAAGACGCTGAGCCCACTCAGCACAGGTACTCAGCATCAGCATCAACATCAGCATCAACATCAACAGGTACAGGCAACAGGAGCAAGAAAGATACAGAAAATCAGAAGTGACAGAGTACTTCAACACCAAATTTAATGAAAAACTGCGCAAGTTAACCCCGTAGTGTCCGAAGGTCAACAAGTTATCTTGTCAGGAGTTAATTGCTTTAAAGAGGCTTGTACACTTGTAATAAATTTTCACCTACTTTCTCTCTACCATTGTAAGGGTTTTTTTACTCTCAGATGACCTAATTCCTGAGGGATTTTTGTATAAGGAACTTCTATATATTCCCCCTCGCGTTTTGTTAAGAAGGGTTGGACACTGGATGTAAGGAGAACTTCATTATCTCTTCTGATACTCTCATGGTGTAAATGTTCAGACTGCTAATACAAATGGTGATGAGATTTCTTCAAATATTGTCTTTCATGATGGATTGCTGATGTATGGTTTGCGTTTACAGGATTCCGGTGTATCCTGTGGAACAATAAGTTTTCTATTTGCCCTCTGTTACATATATGTTTGTCATTTTTTCCGTTGTGTTTTCTTTACTGATTTTCATGTGCTCAAAACTAAATGGCTAAGAAGAAGAATAGTTGCAGGATTTAATATCTGAAATACCCTGAGCTCAATCTTGGTCATTCTTTATGTTTTCTTCAGCTATAGCATTTAAAGACTGATTCTTAAGTGCCATCTTTAATACTAGATCACCTCGTCTCTTTCACACCAGTCAGCTCAAGTAAAGAATTCTTAAGTGCTCTTTGCTAAGTTGTTCATTGTTTCATACTCAGTCATAACACATTGTTTTACAGTATACCTATAGGCCCTGCAAACGCATCTGCATCTCAGTCAAGATATCAAGGGAACAGCACTCAAAGACCCCATTGCCCAATGGACTAGTTTTCCTGAACACAGAACCTAGGAAATATCAGAAGCACCCTCCCCAACCAAAACATTCCTACAACCCAAACACATATCCTACCTAGCCTAAACCTTCACTGCAAGCAGTGACCATACCACATAGAGAGAGCCCTCTCTGACTGCAGCTGGGCTAGAAGCTGCAGCCCAAAGTTGGTTAGTGGTTACCTTGGCCGTATCCTCTTGGGAGTCAAAGAGGACAACCTGGGTGTTAACAGATGCCACCGATGGTTGATAGAAGGGACTTCCTCTGAGGGGGGCAGCTCTGGAGAACTTCTAAAGCGGACATAGCCGACGGAGCCTGCACTAAGTCCTCAACTATGCTATAGTGCTGGGCAGCATGAGCATTTGGGTTGTAAGATGATCTTCGGAGTACTCCTTTGGGAGGGGGTCATATTGTCGTCTCAGTATTAGGTCTCTCGATGTGGAGGGGACCAGAACTGGACGAAGGAGCACTTGAGGGGACCTCAGGCTCCTTCCTGGTGGATGATGAATATTCCTTTGTTTGAGTCGTTACATGAACGGGAATGGATCCAACCATGAACACTTGGGAAACAAAGGGAGATGAAGACGAAGATGGATCAACCACCATTTGAGTATGTTGAGAGGGGAAAGGTTCTTTCAGAACCACAGGAATCCCAGGAGCGCCTTTCAACAAACGACTAACCTCGGACCGCATTGGGCAGTCTTTGGTATAGTGATCCTCATCACAGATAAGACAAGGATACTTTGGTTTACGCTTGGCTCCCTCCTCGGGTGGAGGTTTGGAGGAGTCCTGTTTGGGTTGCTCAGACTTATTCTTCGCTTTCTCCTTTTTCTTTCCTTTCGAGGCCTTGTTCGCTGTGGTGGATTGGATGGCGTTAATCTTGGAAGTACTTCCAAAATTAGAACCACCCTGGGAAGTTTTTTCGTTAGAATCACTCGATTTTTGCTTCCCAGGGTTCAAGGATGATTTTTTCGACGACGGATTCACAGAGCCAATAACCCCATCAATAGATGGCTTTGGTGGAGATTTGGATGTACCGGGTCTCGGGGCATCATGCAAATACTCATATAAAGTACTTGACTGAGAATAAACTAAGTCAAGGTACTAGGCACGCGCGATAGCTTGCTCTTCAGTCACACAATCTCCCATAGCAATGTCCTGTGCGATCTTAGGGACAAAGGAAGTCGTGAACCAATCGGTGAGGAGTTGATCAGGAATCCAGAACTGATCAACCGACGATGCCTTCTCCATTCATGTATATGATCAGAGATGTGCATAGCTGTGTCCTGCTTGAGAGACGTAAGGAGATGCGTTCCCGTCTCATACTGAATGGGTAACTGAAAATGAGTGAGGAATGCGATTGCCAATGAATTGAAATCTTGAAAAGACGCACGGGTCAATTCAATGTACCATTTAGCAGCGGAGCCGGTGAGAGTCCTTTGGAATAGGCGAAGCCGAACTGAATCGTCAAGCCATGAATTGGACGAACACCAAAGGTGATAAGTCATTACATGGGCTTGAGGATCCTCTCCAACTTTGCCGTCGAATTTGGGACAATCGCCGGGTATCTTGGTTGGAACCGGCGGCCATTGTGGATTATGCAAGATAGGATCATTGGTTAATTTCGACACATCAGGCAGTTCCAATGTTGCTAAGAATGGTAGCTGAGGGTTGAAGGACATCTGCGGTTGAGGATATGAGGTAGGGCCAGAGTTCCACCCAGTTGCTGGTTGCCCCCATTGACCTTGCCCGAACGGGCTAGGTCCAAAAGGACCCTGTCCGTAGGGACTCTGTCCATAAGGGTTATATCCATAACTGGATGGTTGATTATAGATCTGCCCCCCAGCGCCCCATTGGTTACCATACTGAACTGCAGGAGCAACATTTGGTTGCTGGTAATTTTGATAAGGGGTGACCTGCGGCTGTTGATAATTTTGATACGGGGCAAACTGAGTTTGCCCCTGGGCTTGCTGGTATCCATACGGTTGCTGGGCTCCATATTGAGCCTAGGAACCAGGCTGCGTTTGGTAAGAAGGTTGGGATTGAAACCCACCTTGTGGCTGGAGACCAGTTTGATTCTGGGGCTGAAAACTGGGCTAAGCTTGAGAAGCAGGGACCATCTGCATGCCCGGTTGAGCAGGCCCAGAGAGATGTCCTTGGGAAGACTGATGTTGGGCCATTTGGCCGGAAGGTTGTCCTGGTTGGATCTGGGACAGACCTACTTGCCCAGAAGGTTGAGCTTACTGGGTGTTCGGTTGTCCTTGTGCAACCGAGGGTTGTCCTTGCAGACCAGATGGCTGACTAGGCTGAGCAGCGGGCTGGCCTTGCTGCATGTAAGGCTGACCACCCTACCCAGAAGGGTACCCTTGCTGGGTTCCAGGTTGTCCTTGTTGCGTGTAAGGTTGTCCCGGATTCCCGTAGGGTTGACCCGAAGGGTATCCCTGCTGGACTCCCGGTTGTCCTTGTTGAGCATAAGGTTGTCCCGGGTTTCCAGAAGGTTGCCCAAGATAGGTAAAAGACGGACCACCATAGGCTGAACGTTGTCCCTGGGAGGGTTGTCCTTGTGAGCCTCCAGGTTGCCCTGGATAGGTTTGGCCATAATACCGCTGCCCATAATTAGGCTGTGTGTAGAATGGATGACCTTGGTATGATGGTCCTTGATATGGCTACCCTTGATCTAGACAGAATTGGTCACCACCATAACTAGTGGTACCCCAAGCGACATTCAACGGAATTGAAGCCTCAACAGCGGGCTGAGCTGGCAAGGAGGTATACAAATGATGACCTATAGGGTCATAATAAGGGCCTTGCGCACATGGATTTTGGACAACATGCAAGTATTGAGAGTATGCCCCGCTGCTGAAATGGCATCAGAAGAAGGCGGGGCACTGCTTGCAGGATGAACAACTCTGGCAGCATGTGCCGACTGACCACTATGTACTGGACCACGGGATGGGCCGGCAACAGTAGTTACAATGGAAGATGCCGTAACGGCACTAGCAACTGGAGTTGAAGATGCGACACAAATGGTTGGATTGGTCGGAACTGACGTGACAACGGTATTGTGAACTTGGGAAACAAAAGATCCCGTAGTGGGAACAATGTTATGATCCCACATGGTACCAGAAGAGGAGTTCCTAGAGCCCATGGCATCCCTCAAAGATCTATAGTGCACAGGCACTGTAATACCAAGAGGGGTAACAGTGTAGGGCGTAGATATGACCAGGGATGTGGCTGGGATAAGAGTCTCAATACTTAACATAACAGGTCTTTCACTGGCTATAGGAGATGTGTCCTCCATATCAAAGGAAGCCATTGGGGTCGAAACACCAGTGGGAGTAGAGGGATAATCCTCTTCATAAGGTTCCCAAATAGGGTTCCAAAATAGATCGTGAAGCTCGTCCTCTGGAGCACGAGAGCTCAATGGTTGGACACTTGGAATAACAGGGAAAGTGTCACCACAAACCGGTGTCTCAGGAGTAGTAGAAGAAGGAGACCCTTGGTCACTAGGGATGGGAGACGGGATCGATGGATCCGCCAGGATGATCGAATTCAAAAAAATCCTAGACAAGCTAAAAGAAAGACCCTACTCAAAACTAATGCAAACAAGATCTAACAAGGTAAATGTAATCGTGGTCGAATAAATTTTAAGACATTAGGACACAACTTGACCTTTTCATGTTTTAAGAGTCGAGAAAAGGACAAAATATGACTCTAGTTGCCTTCGAATATTTAGTGAGCCCGAACTGACAAATGCTCAAGTGAGCCTTTTCTTTTAAGGAGTCTGAAAAGGATCAAAAAGTGACTACTCTGGAGAAACTATGCAAGGGGTTTACCAGGCAATCCGTAAAACTACATATACACCTTAGCAATCATATGAAAACCAAGGACTTTTCGTACGACAGTCAATCTTCCTGAATGCTGTGTTCGGTGCGTTACGTGCTGTAAGGCGGTAGACACAACTTCCTGTGGATCAAGGATGATAACCTAGTGGAGTCTCCCCATATATATGCGACGGTACGTGGGAGCACAAGTCCGTAATAGACCACAGTTGAGTCACACAAGGAGGAATCACCCAACCTTAAGTGAAAACAAAAGTGACTAGGTTTAACAATGTCGGAGCACGTCTCTAGCCTAGACCTCTAGAATGTGAGCGTTATGTTCCAATGCATTTTTAGGTTTATTCAATTTATTTTAAAGTTGATCTTGAGTTAAATTTCGGTTTTCAGGTCCTACCGTATGTAATCTCTCAAAATCCCTAAATGCAATCTATATGCCAAAACATGTCATTCCATTCGATCAATGCTAATTACGAGAGAGTTAGAGAGCTTTCATGCAAATGAAACGATCACAAACAACAAAGAGTTTCCCAAATGTAGCTAATGCAAATCAATAAACTTTTCTTTAAGATCACTAAATCACTAATCGAAATGAAAAGTCCTAATTTTCATTAACTGATTCAAAGCAAAAGAGATTTTTCTTTTCAATAATGGCAAAATGCACTAAAGAGATTTTGAGAAATAACACAAATAAATTCTATCCAATACACACACGTTTAGTTCCTCAAATCACCAATCAAACATCTATAGAACCAAAAAGATCCCAAAGAGAACAATGAGCTGTGTGATCTGGGCTCAAAGTGAGACGAAGCGGAATTCAAGTGAAGACGAAGTAAATCACCCAAATAACGCAACAAAATGATTCAAAACTACCAAACAAGTGTAGGGGAGCAAACAAAAGAGTCGACTTGACCACGAAAAGATCAAAACACCTCAGGAAGGCTCGATTCACAAGGCCACTAGATGCGCTAGGGCTAGAAATGCAAAATCGGTGGAAAAAAGAAAACACCCAAAGGGTAGTGATCAAAGCCAGTCAAATCATACTCCAAGACACTCAGGTAGTCTAATAAAGGTACGTAGGACAAAACCAAAGCTCAAAAAGTTGACAACCAAGCAAACTTCAAAAATTTACAGGCCTGGCGCAACTGTCAGGCTGCAACAAGCGCCTTTCAGGAATTAGTGCAGGTTGTAAGTGTGCAACATGCGCCAATTGGCGCAACTGTCACACTATAAACTAGCGCCAACCGAGTTTGCTATGGAAAAATAAAAAAAAAGAGCCAAGGCCAAACCAGCAATACGTAAGTACACCAAGAGGCAAAAAACAACACAGGCATCCAACCCAGAAAGCTAAACAAGCAGGAGAAACCAAGGAAATAACCAAGGAACAAGGCAAGTTCCAAGTTGTTCAGTTTGCAAACCAAACCGGAGATGGACTGAAGTAGCGTTGATCTACTTCGCTAATGCAAAGCAATAGCGTTTTGAAGGCCATCTGGCCAGACTTTAGGCTCCGTCTAAAGTTTACAAATCAAACAACGAGACAAGATAAACAAACAAGGCAAAATCCAACTCCCCAGCGGAGTCGCCAAATTGTTGTACAGGTAAATCCCCTCTGCAGACAGAGGTGATCCCACTAGCCTAAATGGGGTCTAGCAACAATCAAACAATGCTAACACGCAGGTTCCTAATTGCAAAGTAAAGACCGATGATGAGGCCTACCTCGAATCCAAGCTAGTATTCGAGAAAGAGTCGTCGCTTCTGTTCTTTCCCTTTAGCTGGTCACAATCCTCACGTCCTCCTGATAGATAGCTGCACATGCAAAGAACAAGACAAATACAAGCATAAATCCAAGAAATGCAACTTGTATCAGTCATAAAGATACAACCAAACATCATTATAAAGACACATAGTGGAACCATAATGATAGTCGTCTATTATTATTGATAAACAAAAAGAATACAACAGTTCTGACGTCAAATCCTCCTTTGGCTGGGTGATCAGCAACACATGCCTTGAAAAGCTTGTAGGGGATGGGAAACAAGCCTCTCTCTCCTTGATTACTTGGACATGGATCTCCTCTTTAAAGATATAGCCTCATGGGGATGAACAAGGCCTCTTGTAGCATGAGCTTAGCAATTCTCAGACTTTGGGACTTAGATTTGGGAGCTTGAAGAGTAGAATTACTAACTAGCTTGTCAAAGGGAAAAGAACAAGCTTATATAGAGGTAGTAGGAGTAGATAAGACCATCCACCAGATTCATGGGATTGCCCTTATCATTAGGAAGCTTCCATGAGAGGTGGAGAACTACTTCCCTCCTTGGGATATACGAAGCCCAAATGAACTAACTCAAAGTGGAATCAGTTCATGGATAGGTTATAAGGAACCTTCAGAAGTTTGTTTGTTAAAAAATTTACCCAACTGGGTTGGCGCTAGTGCAACTCTGACACAGAGCACCAGCTGGCACACCCTCTTTAGAGGATTTCCCCCATTGGCACGAGTGATACACTGTGGAACAACGCCAATGGAAAAAGGGCTATATTTATGGGTATTTTGCAGAAGGTGTCTTCAGGGCATATGAAGTACATACTCAAGGGGATACAATGCAGGTGTTTTCAAGTTATGTCACTTCTCACAGGTCCCGGAATAGGTCCTCCAATGTACGGGAGAAGGGGTAACAGGGACGGTGAAAAAATACTGTGTAACAACTAGTATATGGAATGAATGTTGTTTTTCCATCCTCATTAGGAGTACAAGTAATGAAGATGATCCATGAACTACAGGTAGAATCCTATGATATCCAAAGGTGGATAAATCAGACAATACATTAGCAGCAGACCAGGGAAGAAGTCTATGTCAAATCCCAAGTGATCCAAGATAAAATCAAAAAGATTTTTGACAAGAAAACCAAAGCTTATGATTTTTACATAGGTGATAAAGTACTCAAATGGGATTCTAGAAGAGACGAAAAGGGTAAACATGGTAAATTTGATTTCCTATGGAAGGGCCCCTATATCATTTATGGTTACAAAGGTAACAATGTATTTTTCTTGAAGCAGTTAGGTGGAATATATCTTTTGACTAAGATCTCATAAAATCCAAGTCGAGTCTTTCCAAGATCTCGAAAGTGAACCTCGTTCCATCCACTTTGTTGAATGCAATGAAGCTTGGGGGGCATGTACCTCGTTTTGCGTCATTATGCTGGGGGCATGCGAACTTATAACAAGCATAGTTTTTCGTTTCAAGCTTGCTTAAACATGAAACCGAATCCAAGAAGAGTTCTCCATGGTTCAAGCTTGTATAAAAATGAACCCATACCTGATGTACATCTCGTGATTGCTGTCTTTATCTGCTAAATTCTGTTAGATGAGCCTTGGTTGTTTTCATCCCATCGCCACCATCTCTTTGGCCGATCATATGCTTTCACTTGCTTGTTTTCCTTTCCTGAGGGACCACAGTTAAGAGTGCTTTTGTTAGCCAACCTCTTGACCATTACATGTTTTGAGCAGTTCCACCATTGTCGGAACCAGTTGCTACCCTTTATACCACTCGTTCCTTTAGGACGAGTCACCTTTGAGATCTTTTCTGACTCGTAAAATATGAAAATATTGCCGAGTATTTTTTCCCTTTTTGACTCGTTAAATAGAATAAAAATGGAGGTCTTCTTTCAGCTCTTTTCTGACTGTCTAAATATGAAAAGAATGCCGAGTTATTCCTCTTGACTCGTTAAACATAAATAAGAGGCAGCCGTCTTTAAACTCTTTTCCGACTGTGTAACGACGAAAAGATCGTCGGACCCTTTTCGTTTCAGGTTCGTTAACAGTTACGAAGCGACGTGGTTTCGATCGCTTTTTTACTTTTTCAGGTCAAAATCACTAATAATGAAAAGTAGTCCTCGATCGTAATGATCGGGCGGTTCTTTCGAGCATTGTTTTATATATTTTCGGGCTCGAGAGACACAACTTTACGAAAAAGGACACCCCTGGAGTTTCCTTTTCCGCTGTCTTTTCAAACTCTCTAAACATGAAAAGACGCAGAGTTTTTCCCTTGTCAGACTTGTTAAAATTTAATGACATCGGATTCCGTCGAAATGATGCCTCTCAAGCATATGCTATCCTCGCCAAGCTTGATAAAAATAACTGGGGTACTCGACAGAAATGGTGGGGAAAATGGAACCACAATCATTGTCGTGTCGGAGTATGTCGCTCTTGAACATGGCACTTGTTTGCATTCATGTCTGGGTGGGGACATATCATCTCATTTCTCACTTGCTTCCGTGGGTTTGGGTAATCCTGTTTGACCTCTCACCTGCTCGTTTCCTCGTCACCACGACCTCTGATCGTTTGATGTCAAATACTACCAAGTCCACTGTCGTGCCGCCAATATGTTCAAGAGAAGTTGACCTCTGTAGAATACTCAACCTCCCTCTGATAACTCACATAATCTTGATTCACAAACATCTTATCCTTCTCTATCTCGTGTCGATGATGTGGGAAACATTATGGCCCACCTTCGATTAAGGTCGCTTCCTGTCGACTTCACCTCATTATCCAGGAAGTTGACCTAGAGACTCCCTTCAGGTGCCTTGGAGCCTGCATGCCTCAATGGTAGGTTCTTCATGTTCAATGAGACGTTTTCATCATTGGCCTCTGATCGAATGATTCTACGGGTGTTTGACGCCGACTCACTGATTCGCACGCCGTAGATTGTACCTATAGTACCTTGAGGACCATTGTCATCATTGGTGGTACCTCTCGTGTCTGTTAACAGTTTTCATCATTGACTGGTAATTAGACGATGTTCCTGCATGTTCGACTTCAACTCCCATATTCGCATGCTTGAACTTGTACTTTGTTCGGGTCGATATGGAGCGCAAGACCCTGGATTTTGTCTGTTGGGATCCAGGTAGCGATTTTGTGGATTATTATGATCATTATATGACTCATTCACTGGATGGCTGCAGCCATGCCTGAGCCGACTTATTGATCCTTACTAGATGGTTGCGTCCATACCTCAGATCTAGATCTTTATGTACTCTGCTATGGATGGCTTCGCCCATACCACATACATCATGTACTTGAGATATCAGTTGTACTTCTCCATGTAGGTTCTCTGGCGGCAGTGTTTTCGGTTGGCCATGTTCTTGTAAAGCATTTCACCCCTCTCTCTTTCTCGGGCCTCATGCTTTAGGGGGCATCTGTTACACAACAATTTTTCACTGTCCCTGTTACCCCTTCTCCCACATCTTGGAGGACTCATTTCGGGACCTATGAGAAGTGACATGACCTAGAAACACTTGCATTGTATTCCCCTAGACATGAACTTCATATGCCCTGAAGATATCTGCTGTAAAATACCCATAAAAATAGCCCTTTTCCATTGGCGCGGTTTCACTGTGTATCACTCGCGCCAATGGGGGAAATCCTCCAAAGAGGGCGCGCCAGATGGTGCTCTGTCTCAGAGTCACACTCATGCCAGCCAAGTTGGGTAATATTTTTAACAAACAAACATCCGAATGTTCTTCCTAACCCACTCATAAACTGAATCCATCTTGAGTTGGTTTAGTTTGGCTTCGGATTTCCATAGAAGGGAAGTAGTTTTCCACCTCTCATGGAAGCTTCTTAGTGATAAAGCCAATCCCATGAATATTGTGGATGATCCTAACTCCTTCCCCTCCATCTATAAAAGCTTGTCCTTTTGCCTTTGACAAGCTAGTTCTAATTCTAGTTTTCAAGTCCCAAAGTCTGAGAATTGCTAAGTTCATGCTGCAAGAAGCCTTCTTCATTCCCATAAGGCTAAATCTAAAGTGAGGAGATTCTTGTCCAAGTAACCAAGGAGAGATAGGCTTGTTCCCCATTCCCAACAAGCTTTGCAAGACATGTGCTGCTGATCACCCATCCAAAGGAGGATTTGACGTCAGAACTATGGTTGTATTCTTCTTTGTTTATCAATAATAGACGACTATCATTATGGTTCCACTCTTATTGTCTTTGTAATGATGATTGAGTTATATCCTTTCCGAATGATATATAATTGCATCTATTGGATTTTATGCTTGTGTTTCTGTCATTCTTTGCATGTGTAGGTGTCCATTCACGAGGATCGTGGGGATCGTGACCGGCCGGAGCAAAGGAACATGAGCGTCGACTCGTCCACAAGTACTAGCGTTCGAATCCAGGTAGGCCCTCATCATTTGTCTTTAATTTGCAATTAGGAACCTGCATGTTAGCATTGTTTGATTGTTGCTAGACCCCATTTGGGCTAGTAGGGATCGCCTCTGCTCGCAGAGGGCATTTACCTCCACAACAGTACTCAAATGGGATTCTAGAAGAGAAGAAAAGGGTAAACATGGTAAATTTGATTTCCTATGGAAGGGCCCCTATATCATTTATGGTTACAAAGGTAACAATGTATTTTTCTTGAAGCAGTTAGATAGAATAGATCTACCAGGTGGACCAATCAATGGTAGAATGATGAAGCATTGCTTATCCCCAGATTAACATTAGTTCAGTTGTTTACTTTGCTCATTGTACATAACATTGCAAAGCTTATATTAGATTGGATGATTATCTTTTGAGGATGAAGCCCGAAGAGAAGGCCCTAAGCTTTGAAAGGTGTATCATCATATGTATGAATAAAGCATATCACAAAAAGGCAGTTGCAAGGTAAGCACAGTCAAAGTTTCAAAGGCTATTGATCTTAAAGTTCTTAACATTTCACCAGAAAATGCCATCCCCATGTGAAGCCACTGTTAGAGTCCTATAATAATAGGATTCATAATTTTGAATTGGCTATGATTAGTCCTGTAATATTGTACATACTTTTTCTTTCTGCAAAATGTTTTCCCATATTAAAAATAAAAAATGTAAAGAGGGTAAGTCCTAAAAGAAAAATCAAAGGACTAAAAGAAAAGGATCAAAAAAGAAAATAAAATATGAACCCCACAAAAAGAAACAAAAAATAGATTTTTGAAAGTGATGCAAATTCAAATGCCACTACTTTTTACTTTACTTTGCAAAAAAATAAGATTGTGTGCAGCTTGTCAAAAATGCCACAATCCATGATGGTCAAATAGTTAAATCTTGATTCATTCATGCTTTAAATTTCAACTTGGTAGATAGAGAATAAAGATCTAGCCAAAATTTTTAATCTTGGAAGATTAGTAGTCAGGTAGAGAATAATAATGAGCTCAACAGTTTAATCTTCCATTGGAAGTTATAAGATTATATTTAGATAGTTTGCTTATCAAAGAAAAAGAAATAAAGGGTCAGAAAGCTCACATGCACCCAATAAATGATGAGAAAATGCTAGGGTAAAAAAAGGGTAGGTAAGAGAGGTTTTGGAGTGCACAAGGTTGCAAGATCAAATGCACCTTCATGATGCTTAATCCTATGTTTCATGTGCAACAAGAATTATCAAACAAGGAGGGCATTCACAAAAGTTGTATATTAATTTGGGTATTTACCCTAAAAGTTCTATATGATTTTAGGCCTAAATACTAAAGCTCATTCACTAATGTCCCCTCATTTCACTAAACCCCTTACATGTCTAATTTATTAATTTCCCCTCTTTTATCCCTTCATTACTTTTCATTCACTAATTTTCCCTTCTTGATTCTAAAGGACCCTTCCCTTTTCATTTACTCTTATTCTAACACATTTCCATTGAAAAAACCTTTTCCCTTCATCTTAATCCTTTTTCCCTTTATTTCACACCTTTCCCCAGACATTTCCCTTTAAAAATCATTCTCCCCTTATCAATTTCCCTTCTCCATTTAAAACCAAAAAAATCCCCTTATCCTAAGCTTAAATAATGTATCGGGCCCCATTGAAAAACCCTCCCCGATACCCTTTTAACTTATATCCCTAGTGTACTTCCTCCCAGGTCCCGAATTTTATTAACCCATCACACATATTAAATTGTAATTACTTTTTAATTAATAAAATTTCATTGTAATTAAACCCTACCCCACTCCCTGACTCATCCCTCGCAACTCCACCACGCGATAGCCCTCTGATCACCCACCTCTAGATCCAATGGTCCATACCCATATCGCATGCTCCCATCATCCGATTGTTAAAATACCAAAAGCACGCGAGATTTTCTGTTTTGCCCGATCGCCATTTT
The DNA here is from genome assembly GCA_000404065.3 of Pinus taeda. Lineage (NCBI taxonomy): Eukaryota > Viridiplantae > Streptophyta > Pinopsida > Pinales > Pinaceae > Pinus > Pinus taeda. The sequence goes on from APFE031131505.1 coordinate 13,153, forward strand.
TCTACGTGGCAGCCCCACGTTATATCGCGTGCTCTGAAAAAATACCACCCTACACTCAAAAGCGGTGCGATAAGCTACAATACCACCTCCTCGCATGGGATAAAACTACCTACTATTCATACATTAATCCCATGCCCAAAATTTAACCACTGTTGGCTAAAAACCAAAAAGCCACCCTTTTTACCCTTTTTACTATTATTCCATTGCCAGCAACCTTTGCTGACCAATTCTAAACCCCGAAGCTCTGCTCAATCATTTTAACCCCACTTACGAACAAAAGAAATTGCAGACTCTGGTTTAACACAACATAAAGACCATTCAAGCCTAAAAAAGCCTTCGCTACTCCCACAGAACCCTGTTTGCACACTAAATCATCCTTTTTCCAGGTATTCCTGAAAGTATCAGAGAGGCCCTCTTTCTAAAGCTCTGCACAATGTTTATAAAAGGTTAATGAGTTGAACTAATTAAAAAACCATGCCAGACTAAAGGAACCCACTGTGCATCCAAAATCCCTTTCCTGTTGACTGTATTCACCTTTTGCACTATTCCAGAATCCTGATCTTACTCCTTAATCTAGATAGTCATTAATTCAATAAAATAAACAAAAATATGGCTTCCCAAAGAATTCTGAATGAAAAACCCCTACAAACCCCTCACCTGGATATTGACCACCTCCCATTGGCCAACAAATATTTCCAAATCAAAGATACAGTTTCCCCTAGCCATCTATTGAAACTCCACTGCTAGAGTAAAGACAAATTCCTCAACCACAGTGATGATATTCAGTTATGGGAATCAAATTTGACCAAATACTTGTTCCCACAGGTATATATGTTCCCTGAAATCATCCACCTATGCCAACTCTGTTATATCCCAAGCCAAAGAGCCATAGTCTCTCCTAACCATCAGATTTTATTTACAATCACTGTAGAGTCAATAAACCAAATGTTGCAGATCCAGCCAAAGCCAAATGAAACCCCATTTTTTATTGAATACCTACTTGAACTATACTTGAAGCTGGATCTTCCCAAGAGGTCTCAAATTTTTCAGAATTTCATCCTAGAAGAAGCTCATATTCCTACAGATAGTCCTCCATACTCTACCACCATTTTCTCTGAGAGGCCCAAAAAAATTGTAACCATGCTGTCTTGCATTCTAGGATATACCATTGATGAGCATGTAGATGAGCCTATACTTGGTTTCCTCTCTATTTTTTGCCCAGGCAAGCCTCCAACTATAGTTTTCAATTTTGCCCAGTTCTTAGTAGACAGAATCCATGATCAATTGATCAGATATCCAAATGAAAGAGTATTCAAATACTCTTCAGTATTGTTCCACATGTTCTTATATTTCCAATCAGACAAGTTTCCAATCAACATCTAAAAGTTGGACACTAAGGGCCATCCTAGATCTGTTATCTTTTGGACACCCTTAATCCAAAAATATTCCACTATTTTCAGCTACAAGGAGTTCATTGATTCGTTTGTTCACCCAGTTGTCAATATGCTAAGTAGTAGCAATCAACCCAGGATTAGTGAGGAGATAAAGAGAGTTTTATAGTTGTCTAAAAACAATAGAATAGGAGACTAGTATTTATACCAGGAACACACTGAAATAAGGGTGTATGAATGCCATCTCACTCCCTATAAGCTGCCCAAATATCTCCCCATGAGAATATTTGCATTAGAGTATATCAGGTAGATTATAAACTCAGATGATGTGAATTTTCTATCAGCTAGGAAGAAAACACAGTTCAAAATAAAAACTAGCTAGGTCCTTTTATTTGCAATAATAAGGAGGCTGGAGAAGAAGCAGAAAAATCCTTACAGGAAATGAAGTTCAGTAGCAGTTTCAAATGGCAATATCATCCTATAGGAGTCATAAACAAACTAAGGCTCAAGTTTAAATTGAGCCCTTTCATGCATGAGTCCAAGTGAGACATTGAAAAATATGCCAACTAGTTAGAGTGGTTGGAAAAAAACTTGATAGATATGGAGAAATAGATGGATACTAGTTCCATTCTACATACTCCAACCCTACAGAACATAAATGCAAAAAGGACTAGGGAAGAAGGTTCTTGCTCCAACAAGGATACCACAGATGACGTATTTGAAATCATGTATAGGAAGAAGCCCAAGCTAAATCCTGTAAATGAGTAAGAAGAGATAGTTGAGACAGTTGAGACACTTCAAATCATTGATACAGGTACAATGCTTAGAGAGAACACAACTCCAACAGTTTAAGAGGAAACTCATCAACCTTCCACCTCTAATACTCAGAGTATTCAGAAGCAACCTAGTATTGAAGTATTTTCATCCAGCAAACCAGTGGATAAAGACAAAGATATAAAGGAGAAGTATAAAGAAATCAAGTTGAGAAATGAGGCATTGAAAGCTGAAACCTATGCCCAATATTTCAAACAAACTCCTAGCAATCAGAATAGGTTACTTTCATCTTTTAACATTAAAATAGGTAAAATGCAAATGACTTTTTTGCAGCCCACAGTACAACAGTCTAAGTCATCAGCAGATTACAAAAGACAGAATTTGAAGTTTTAGCTAGGGATGTTCATCCCATAGGTCAATTTGAATTTCATAAGCAAGCAGGAGAAATGATATACTCAACGATGACCAACAAGGCTATGAGTGTACAAAAACTTCAAAATTCTCTAGACAACATCACAACACAATTTAAGCTAGAGAAAGCATCCTCACAAGCAAAGGATAACAAAATCAAGTCACTAGAAGACTTGGTTATTGAGATTGGCTATAATCCAAATGACATCAAGGCAGCATAAAAGCTCATAAAAAAGAATAATGAAGACATTGTTGCATTGAAGAAACAACTAAAATTTCCTTCTTCTGAACACCCATAGACCAAGGAAGTTCTAGATAGCCAAATCCAGAAAGATGAGATGGTGGACCTCATTCTTCAGTTAAACGCTCAATTAAAAGAACTGGAGAATGAAATGGATAAGTTAGTGCAGGAGAAACATGCCAACATGGAAGTAGCTACTATCACTGCTATTCCTGTAGTTACTACAACAGTCCCTTCTACTTTGGTAGCTTCATTGGCCCCACCAGATCCAGTAGCTACAACACTTCCCATTGTATCAACAACTACATCAGCAACAGGTTCAACAGCAGCAACAACTCATCCTAGTGATGAAGCAAGTAAATTGATCAAAGCCATGGAGGATATGTCCATCCAAACCAATGAAATAATTAGACTTAAGGAACAAATAAAAATTCTAGAGGATGAAAAAAACTCTCAAATCATGCATAAGAATGAAACACAAAAATCAAACAAGTTGAATGAAAAGGATACAAAAGTTAGAAAAGGAATTAACACTGAAAGAGCCACTAGCCCAAACAAAACAACTTTTATGGGCCAATATCATTGACTCAATCAATGATATTTGGCCATCTATATAGGCGATATTTGAGTAGAACGATTTGGTCAAAGAGGCTGGTGAGGCAATTCAAAGGGTTAGAGCCAAACTTGGAAATACGCCAGAATAAGCCTCAAGAATAATCCAATTCCTTAACTCAAAGAACAAGTATGAATTGCAGGAGCTTGGAATAGCTGATAGGACTGGGACTATATTAGAGGTGAAGAAGATAATCACCAAGAGGAACTTGATGATACATCTTGAGAGAAGTGCCAAGTACATGGTCAAATTTGATGCTTTGAGGAAAAAAGGTCTGCCTAATCCATTGGTGATTAATGACAGGTTGATGCCACATGAAGAATATGATAAGAAAATCAGAGAAGTGGCAAAGGAAGAAGCCAACAATTCCCCTATGAAAGGGATTCCTATGGGAAAATTCCTTTACCAGACTTTTGAAAACCTCTTTTACCTCCAATACGAGGTAAAACATCTTTTTGTAAACAAGCCCACTTTTGCAAAATATACAGAAACTGATGAATTCTACAGAAGAATGCTAAATATTAAATCACCAGATGCAAAGACTTGGGAAAAGTTGAATGATTTACCGTAAAAATGCAAGATAAACAGTAAATACAGAGTAATGAAGGTAAAACAACAGATCAACTAAGTCAAAGAGTATCAGATGAAAAATAGAGTTTAAGGATGAAAGAATATCAGTCAAAAGCATAGTAAAAGGGTAGCCAGTGTAGAGCAACATCAAAAGAGTGAAAGCATCAAAAGATAAAAAAAAAACAATAAAAGAGGGACAACTTGCAATAGTTACATATGTGTCTCTATCTTCTTGCATTAAGATATTTATTTTTCCTTGAATAATTCCTAAAATAGTTTAGGATATTTTGTAACATTTTTTTGTACAAATACTTCATAATTCGAAGTATAGAGGGTGGATTGTTGAACATTTCTATAGTTATTATTGATCTGAAACCCTTTTATTCTAACATTTTCAAGTCAGCATACTGGACTTAGTAATAAAGACAGTGCATTAAAGGATTCAAGTGTTGGGCAACTTTAGTGAAGTATCTTTCATTTGTTAAATTGTTATTTTCTTAAGTATTTCACATACATACATGTTTTCCAATTTGAATGAAATAACTGGAATGTTACTACAAAATTTGTTTAAGTACACTTTGTCTTGAACAATTATTCATTTTTATGTTTTCTTTTGATATCCAGAGTAGGGAATTCTTCATTGCTCCCTAGTTTCGATTGACCTCTTTCATTTCCTTCATTATCCGGCTTGAGGAATCCTTAATTTCTCCTTGACCCCAATTGAAAAACCACTTCACCATCCAGCGTAAAAGATCTTAATTAACTCAGCTACCTTGCCCCATGAACACTATTTTTAAAGCTTGATTCAGTCTTGTTTTCTTGACATTTGGAATCCATGTCCCAATGGTAAAAAGACACTTATCTATCCATCTAAATCAGTGATTCCACCACCAAATCAAATAAAAAACCAACCAAGCTTAAATAAATAGACTAAAATCAATTAATCCAACAAAGTTAAATCATTAAGAGAGAGCCCTCTCTGAGCATTAGGAAGGCTAGATCTTGATCTCAAAAGTAGGTTTGTGGTTACCTCTATTATTTCTTTAAACACAACATGACAATCCTAGGGAAATTTTAGAGTGATAATAGCCTTTTAATGCCTTTTCCTTAGCATTTTGCCAATTTTCCTTAGCCAAAACACACATCCAGTGATGCCCACTACGATATCTTTGTCCAACATTCAACTTGGAATAAGTGTCCCTTAATCATGGTCTTATTTTTCCTTTATTAACTTTTATTACATGAAATTTTCACCAAGGTTGTTACAGAACCTTCCCCCTTGGGGAACACCATCCTTGGTGTTAAACGACACCATGACCTCAACAAAACTGATGAAAAGAAAACATATTTCCCATGATGATTTATAACTTGGCGCATTGCAATATTTACAATGAAAGACCTACTCAAAAGAAAAATATCATGACAACATGAAAATATAACAACCATAATAACATGACACCCATACTACTTATTGGAGCTTTATAACTTAGCTCATGGCAGTATTGACATCCATATACATATACATACATATACCACAACATCAGAAAAACATATGCCAAACATATACCAACATCAAACCAAAATTGCTTTGCCTGAACCGGCAAACAATGAAAGATACAGGGCCCGCATATGATCCACCATCTCCCATGTAGCGTCTTTAGGCCCAAAGTGCCTCCAATGCACAAAAACTTGATCTTTGGCTTTGTTCCTGAGCATGATATATTTTCGTTGCAATATGCATTGAGTCTCTAGCTAGAACTCTCCTTCTTGCTCCACCTACAATACAGACCAATCAATAACATGATCAACATCCTTTATATACTTCTTAGGCAATGAAATATGGAAAACATCATGGGATTTCATTGTTGGAGGCAGTGCAATTCAATATTCAACTAGTCCAATCCTCTCAAGGATCTCGAAAGGTTCGCAATATCGTGGTGCCATCTTGGCACATGAACCAATCCTCAAAGAGATTTTCTTGGGCTTGATGTGAAAATACACATGCTCCCCAACCCGAAACTCCTTGAACACCCTGTCTTAATCCGCATAACTCTTTTGTCTATCCTATGTTGCCTTTAAATTCTCCTTTATAACCTACATTTCCTGCTCCATGTATGGTCCAATAAGTATCGTGTTCACTAGATCACTCCAACTGATAGGAGTGTTGCAACTATGCCCATACAATGCCTCAAAAGGACTCATATTCAATGATTCTTTATGCCCATTGTTTTATGCGAACTCAACCAATGGAAGGTACTCCCCCCATTTCCTCTACTGGTGCATCATGTGCATCCTCAACATATCCTCCAAGATCTTGTTGACCCTCTCTATCTATCCATTTGTCTACGGATGATAAGCTATGTTGAAGGCCAACTCTGTGCCCAAGCTTGGAAATAGCTCATTCCAAAACTTGGAAGTGGACTTTGCACCCCTGTCTGACACAATCTTCTGTGGAACACCATGCAATCTCACTATCTCTCTGATGAACACCTGTGCTACCTCATTGGCTGAATATGTAGTCTTTACTGGAATGAAGTGAGCTACCTTGCTCAATCTGTCAACCACGACCATAATAGAGTCATGTTTCTTTACTTTCCTTGGATGACCTTTGATGAAATCCATGGAAATGAGCTCCCATTTCGATTCCATAATCACTATAGGATGTAGTAAAACACCTGGATGCTTATATTTCACCTTGACCTACTGACAATCTAAACATCTAGCCACGAACTATGCCACTTCCTTCTTTAGATTCAACCAATAGTAGAACTTCTTCACTGTCGTCAATGTCTTCTAATATCCTGGATGACCCGAGTATGGCTTGCCGTTAAATTCCCTCAAGTTAAGCTTCTTGAGCTCACTATAATTCAACACATAGATCTTGTCTCTAAATCTCACCAAACCATTTGTCATGAAATGATAGTCTGCATCCTGATCGCCTGTAACTGTACCTGTACCTTTACCTTCACCTGTACCTATACCTATGCTCTATTGTAACCTGTGCATGATCTCCATGTATTTGTCATTCCATTTTCCTGCCTACAAGATCTTATCCTATAACTTTGTCCCATAAGAGCTCATAGATACTACATGATTTACCTGTACCTTCTTGCTAAGAGCATCCGCAACCTGGTTCTCCTTCCCTTTGATGTATCTGATCTCAAAGTCAAACTCCCTAAGGGTAGTTAACCATCTAGCTTGCTTGGCATTCAGATTCAGCTAAGAAACAAAGTATCTCAATCCACTGTGATCGCCCATCAATATAACCTCCTACCAAGAAGATAGTGCCTCCACATCTTCAATGCATGTATAATCGCTGCTAGCTCAAGATCGTGTGTTAGATAGTTATGCTCATGCTCATTCAATTTTCATGACTTATAGAACACTACCTTCCCTTCTTGCATGAGAACTCCACCAAGTCCTCTCTTGCAAGCATCTATACAAACTACAAACTCCTTGTCCAGATCCGTAATCTTTAGCACTGGTGCATGTGTTAACAACTTCTTAAGATGCCAAAACTAGCCTCACATTCTTCTGTCCATTCAAACTTCTTACCTTTTCATTGCAATGATGTGATAGGATATGAAATGCGTGAGAAGTTCCTGATGAACCTTTTGTAGTAACCTGCGAATCTCATAAATTCTCTCATCTCATCCACGTTCTTAGGAGCTGCCCAGTCCATAATAGCCCTTATCTTTTCTAGATCCATTGCTATTCCATCCTTAGAGACAACATGCCCCAAATAATGTACCTCCGTCTTAAAGAAGCTGCACTTTCTAATTTTAGCATACAATTGATGCTCTCTTAGCAATCTCAACACTACTGCTAAATTCTTGACATGTTCTTCCTCATTCTTAGAATATACTAGTATGTCATCAATGAATAGAATAACAAACTTGTCCAGAGAGACATAACACATTATTCATCAAACACATAAATATAGCTAGAGCATTAGTCAAACCGAATGTAACAAAAACAAACGCATAATGCCCATACCTGGTCTTGAACGCAATCTTAAGGATATCCTCTTCCTTGATGCATACTTGATGGTATCTTGATCTCAAGTCAATCTTATAGAACACTACTACTCCCTTCAACTAATCAAACAAATAATCAATCCTCACAAAGGGTACCTGTTCTTGATCATTACTTTGTTCAGCTTCATGTATTCAATGCACAATCTAAGGGTACCATCTCTCTTCATGAAAAACACTAGTGCGCCCCAAGGCGATACACGCAGCCTAATGTACCCCTTGTCCAACATTTCCTGTAGCTGTGAATTTAACTCAACTAGCTTAGGTGTGCTCATTCTGTAAGGTGCTTTTGATGTCGGGGCTGTCGATGGCACCAACTCAATAGCAAAGTTTACCTCCCTTTGAGGTAGCAACTCTTTAATGTCCTCAGGAAATACATCCTGAAACTACTGCAAAACTGGGTATCTGCTTAACACATCTGCATCCTCAACCTCCTTACCCTTGTCACTAGAAATATGCACTACAAACATCACACAACCCTTTCTGCAACTATGCTTAGTCTGCATAGTAGTAACCATCCTCACTGATGTAGGCTTCTGCTTCCCTTGCAAAGTCCTCTTTCCCCACTATCATCCACACATTCAATTTCCTTGTTGAAGCAATCCACTTGGTTCTGTAAAGGTATAGCCAATCCATACCCAAAAGAATACTATATGAACCCAATGCCAATACATTCAAATGTGTTGTTGTAGGCATACCATTTAACTCAAATGGACAAGCTCTTACCTAATAGTGAACTCGCTTCTTCGTACCGGTAGCAAGTTGTAACAACCAAGATTTTTCATGCACTTCTTTTCTCAAATCACACTTATCCGCTAGGCAAAGATTAAACGACTTCATCAAAAAGCTTACCATCCATCTCGATGATCGATGCTTGATGATCCGCCTACCTGTTTTCCACAACTACATAGATCTGAGGAATGCTATGACCAACATCACCAACTGTATGTACCTCCTAAGAACTGTATATCTAGGGTCTACCACCACGTCGATACTGCAAACAATCCCTCTTATGATGATCCTTACCACATATCCAACACTTTAGGGTTCCCTACCACCGCCTCTAGCTTGCTTCTCTCGACGTCCTTTCTCATTTATATTGAATCTCTTCCAAGGAACTGATGTTCTTTCTCACTTGCATCTTGAGGTATTCCTCTCCTTGGTGGCCATTTTCCTTTAGCTTGCTTGTTTCTTCTCAAGTCATGCTTGGGTTCAACTTTGCACTTCGATTGCTCATAACAATGCTTCAACTTTCAGATGGCCTCCTCCAACAATCTAGGCTCATCGAACTCAATCCAGTCTCTGTATGCAACTGAAAATCCACTGATGAATCTCTGAACCTTGGTCTGGTCCTCCTTAAGGCAAGGCACATATCTCAAGAACTCCAAATATCTACTAGTATACTCATCATCTATAACAGAACCCATCCGCAACTCATAAAAATCCTTGGCTCTATCATCATAGTACCTCTCAGACAAGTATTTATTCTTGAAGAGCCTTTCAAATGCGTTCCAAGTCAAATATTCCTCATCTATACCTTTGACATTCTTCACGTCTTCCCACCAAATATCCACTTTACCTTTGAGACTGAAAGTGGCTATCTTTGCTTTCATGTTTTCCGAATAATCATGCAATCAAAAGAATTTCTTCATACCAAGCAACCATGCTTATATATCCTATTATTTATTCATCTCTCCATCAATGATAGGTGGCTTTTCCTTCTTAAAATCATCCGAAAAGTATCCCCTATCACTCCTCCTGTAAGGATGATGATGATGACGATCATGATTTCTATCAAAACCAAAACTAGAATAATACATGTGTCGATCATCTCTCCTATCCTGAGTGTCCAAAAACTTTCCATCTCTGATCGTTTCAGATCCATCTTACCCGTGTCTACTAGGAGACCTACTGCTATATGCCCCATTAGTTTTGTCCTCATGTCCATGGTTGATCTGAAGCAGTCCCTGTCGCTGCAAATCTAACAAACTCTGAAGTAGTATCGCATTCACCTCTGCTTGTTTCTTCTTAATGTGTCTACCAAGTCAGAAGAGTGCCCCACACCATGTTAACATCTGATGAATAGGGAGATTCTATGTAGTCTACCACCTTACTAGCCTTCTGATCTCTTTCCTACAAGGCATATTATGTCAACTAAACCAAATCACAATAAACCAACATACCTTAACATAATTTGGGGAGGATACTTTTTCCGCAAGATCATCAAATCAACATGATACATGTATAATATAATCATAACAACATATAGACATATATCAAATAATTGTATCAACACATAAAGATCATTCTAGCTAGGGTCTAGTCATCAATGCAAGGCCATATCAACAATGCATGTTGTGACCTCATGCATGACAACAAACATTAATCCATTGTACACATTGTCACATGCAACTATCAACATGCATAAGAAATGCCTAATCAACTACACATATGTATGAATGCATGTAGTCGAGAATAAGTGATCAATTCTTGTAATCAACCTACAACATTGATACATGTTATCAAAACATTCAAGAATACCCCTAACATACAAGGATGTAGTCAAGTGACATATAATCAACATGTAAGCAACATATAACCATATGCAACCAATCATAAACTTCTAACGATGCATCCCACAAAATCATATCAAGCTCCTCATGAAAACCTTACTACAATCATGATCAATATGATGCAATGCAACAAACACATGGAACGAAAATGTAAGAGAGAAACATGAAACTGACATGCATGCATGCCAAGCACCTTCACCCAAGGAGAGCTCAACCACACTCGGATACGAATCTGTAACACCCCCTTCTCCCAGGCTCACCCAAGAAACCAGCCAGTCAGGAAAACATGTGATGAGAGAGGTTACTATTGAATTCAATCTCCTAGGTGACCTTAAGGAAATGGAATAAAAGAAACTCATGAAACAAACCCATCCACATCAACAACAACACCCTCAGGAGACATGTCAGCCACTCAGACAACCTGTCCCTGAGTCCCACTGATGATTTAGGCCTTTGAACTCAGATTCACTCTCATGCTATATGCAAGACATCGACCAACAACTCAAATTCGCTCTCATAGGCCTCTGTGCCAACGACTAGGGACTTTTCTCAACAAACTTGTGCCAATGACCCCGAGATTTGAGCCACTTTTCTAGCCCAGAATATTTGCCTACGCCCAAAAGTTGATACAACCTTCATAATCATTCAAATACATGATAACAATGTTGATAAATCAAAATCAACCTTAGGACTAGGCCTAAGCATCCCCAACCGAGAATGAAATTATGTCAAACACTTGGCATCAATGCAACCTACAGGTCTAGGATACAAGACATAGCATAAATGACTGAAAGAAATTATGAAACATAACCAGAAGGGTCACCTCCTTCTCTATTGGACTATTATATCATCAATTAGGTCTTGTGTCCATCTATTGAACAATTACAAGTAAATACATGAACTAACCATGACATGAACCAGAGACACAACCATGCTTATAACAAGCATTAAACCATATAAATATCAAAGATATGACAACCATTAATCCACATATAAATAAGTACAAAGTATGAGAAATTAGATTTTATTAATAATAGGAAAATCCAACTAGGTTCGGGACTTCCACATACCACCCGACCATAGACATGGCTGAACCAAAACTCTCTTTTAGCTAGTCACTCCTGTTCCATATTCCAAGAATGAATGTGGGATCTCATAGAAAAACCAATCCAAGAACAACCAAGGGAATCCAAAGGTTAAACCACATCCACCCTCACCTAACTGTGATCACACCAAAATTGGTGCTCTGATCACAATCGAAACAAACTTGGAATGACATCGAGAATCCATCACTATCCTTAAGGATTTTTTTGTCTCCTTGTCTCTTAGGCTTTAATGAAATCCAATCCCAGATTAGTAGGTCCTAAACCAAGACCTCTCCCTCAGGCTTTACCATGTATCCCACCAAAACGGGTCAAGGGATTCCTAGGCCTTTGGGAATGAACCTTGAGACCACCTCTGCTCGGATTATGAAATCCATCCAAAAAACCAAAGATCAAAATCAAAATAAGCATACCAAAACCATGGTATCCGAAAAAAGGAAAGGCTAGGCTGAAAACCATTGTCATAACCCGAAAAAACCATGCCACTGACAGTAACTGAACCACAAACCAACATGAAAATCCATGCATGTCCAAAATAGCTAGGAAATCACACATGTAAAATGTTACCTGCAAGTATTCTTGATGAAGCGGCTTGATCCTGCTTTTCCTTCCTTGATCCAAAGCTAGAGTGCTCCAAGAAAACTCTAAATGAACAAGAGTGAGAGAGAGAGAGAATAATGAGATAGCTCCAAACTTGAACTGACAAAAGGTTACCAACTGATCCTTAGAAGCCTTTTTATTAATGAGGCCTTTATTTTATTCATTTTCCATTATTTTCCTTCAATTTCCTCCTCACATGCAACCTGTGACCTTTTAGCTTCCTTTTCTCCTAATTTCCTTTATTTTCATAAATAAATGTGCCAAAAAATCATTTTTCCCTTTTAATGGCTTTTCCTTAGCCTTTTGCCAATTTTCCTTAGCCAAAGCACACATTCAGTGATGCCCACTAGGATATCTTTGTCCAACATTTAGCTTGGAATAAGTGTCACTTAACTGTGGTCTTATTATTCCTTTATTAACTTTTATTACATGAAATTTTCACGAGGGTTGTCATAATGAGGATTAACAAACAAATGAACAAGCCAATCCTGTGGAAGTTAACATCTTCAACATTTTTCTAGGAGGATCATACATGCATCCTCCCATTAGTGAGGTCACCCTTATGTAAGAAAAGGAAGAATTCATTCTTAATGTCAATAGTTAGGGAAGATTAAAAGGGATCCAATATTCCTGAAAGGAAAAATACAAAGACACCTCACCTCCTAAGGAATCATGTAAGGATGATACATCACCTAAGAAAGCCCCTCCTAAAGAGTAAATCCCCAAATTTCCTCCCAAGAAGGATCCCCCAACAAAGGTCAATCAAAAAAAGGATCCTCCTAGGAAAGAATACAGGAAGAAGGAAAAGGTGAAGGAAATTAAATTTGACATTGACATAGGGGTTGTCATAGGAAAGATGACTATACATGTTCCCTTTAAGGAGATTGCTTATCTTCCTTAGCAACAACAACAACTAAGAAGTCCCTGGGAATTAAAGATGAGGAATTAATTGAAGAATTGCAAAACATTCATATTCCTGACCAAAACCCTCGACACAAACCGTTTTTTCTTACTTTGGCTATCGATGACCTCTTCTTACAAAATTGTATGCTAGACTCAGGTGCTTCCACCAATATCATTGCTTTGACTGTTATGAAGCAATTGGGTCTCAACATCACTTGACCATATAAAAGGGTGTGTGGTTTTAATTCCAAACTTGTGGAAGTGGAAGGAATCATCAAAGACCTTAAGGCCTGTTTAGCTAGGAATCCCGATATATCCCTCCTCATGGATGTTATTGTTATCGATATTCCTGATGTGTGGGGGATGTTGTTATCCTAGAAATGGGGAGATACTGTTGGGGGGGCATGTTCAAATGGATTTATCATACGAAACCATCTCTTAATCCGATGCCACCCCTTTTATCCTTTATAAGGAACCTACTTATTTCTCATGTGTGTTCAAGCGTGGACCATACTATGAGAAATTTGAGGTCGAAAAAATTTCCCATATCCTCCCTACCCAAAAATTTTGAATCCTCAAGTGACCAATCTCTCAAAAAAGAAAGAAGTGGAAGCCTAAGAAAGAATATAAGGTTGGGGAATTAGCCTTGGTGGATAAATATCCCATGCCAGTCAGGATCCATGGAAGGGTTGGGGATGACTATTACTACATTGCTAAACTTAACGACAAACTTTGATCTGAGCCAGTCAAATTAAGTTGTATCACCTCCTTCCTTGAGACTTGACATTGTATCATATGCATAATAGAGTAGGATGCATTTCATGTTGATTTTTGCATTAGAATAAATGAAATATGATATTTCTCTTGGTAGATTAGCTACACTTAGATCAAATTTGCATATGTTTATCTTTTTGTTGATTTTATGGCTTAACGTGTTAGTATGTACGATCATGAGACGTCATGAAAGCATGCTTCCCCATGTTTCTTTCCATTTATTAAATGTGCAGGTGACAAATCTACTATAACCAAGAGATTGTTGGATTTCTTGTGACCTCTCGTTCAGTTAGCTTCACCCACTTCTTCAAGAGATCACTACCTAGTTAGAGCCATATGTTACCCACCACTTTGTGGGTGATGTCCCTAGGAGAAATTTTTTCTCCAAGATGGTCCTCACCCAATAGCTAACAACCCCTTCCAACCACCAGCTAGCTCATTGTGCGATCTTCTCTGCCGCCTGAGCCATCCATGTGGTCCCTCGCTCATCTGCCATGATCATATGTTTGAAGGTGGGCCTCCTGAATCTAAAGGTATGCCTTGTCATTTGGAAATTGAGTATTGTAGTTTTCTTATCATGGAAACTTCTAGGCATGGATTAATGGGGGGATTCGACAAAAATAATGGGCTAAGTTTATGCTTATGTATCCTAGACCCCTTTTAGGAATTAACCTTGGATTCTAGTCCCATTGGATCTCTTTTATGTATCATTTGGTTCTAGGGATGGTATTTCATGGGAAACCCTAATTTCGGTTGCATGTTCCCGCTCCCTTATCCACTTATATTACCCTCTTTCCATCCATTATCGCCCCATTCATCATTTTTCCCGCATGGGTCCACATCCCTCCATTGGGTCCACATAAGGTCATGGCCTGGAATGAATCGTGGAGGTTGATGTAGCTAAAAAGAAAGTCAAAATATGGTCGGACAAAAAAAAATTCAGCACATGGGCAAAAACAAATACATGAGCTCTACCCCATCATCATGACCATCACCCTAGTTCCTATAGGTTCTATGAGCCTTCTTCATCATATACGAATCCATGATTGTCCCAACCCTTGGTGGGTGATTGTTGCACAAAAAATTGTCACCTTGACATTCTGCAATCTGTGTGAGTTCATTACCATTCATACTTTCCTCCTTTGCAAGTCTTAAGCCTCAATTCTTCATATCAAGCCTTGAAAATGAGAGAAAGCCCTCAAAAGTCTCTAAAACTCTGATTCCACACTTTCTCTTAGCATTATCCGCGGTCCCACACCTAGTGGTGATGTCTCCTACGCACTTGAGCGCTCTGTCTTTGTGTTATGGGTGCAGACCCCTGTAAAAGTTAAAAAGGCACAAGTATATTCTTAAAAACTCACTTTGAGTCATTTCTAGAAGCTTCTGGAAGGAATCTTGAGGTGGCAAGTTCGCTCCCTTAAGGTTCATGCATCCCATACCTTAAGGAGCTAACACCTTGATGTGAGGAGCTTATCCCTTCGAAGGGGGACTCTATCCCTTCATAGGTGGACCTGTAACCTCCTTCCTCTACACTATAAAATGGAGCATTGGGCTGGTTACTTGGGAGGTTAAAAGCTGAATATTTTTGAGGTGAAATGCTGCTGAAACTTAGTCTTCTTATTTGAGCTTTTATGAGGAGAGATTACATACCTCTTTGATCTCATTTGGAAGAGTGTAAGGCTTGTCAAAGTAAAGGAGATTCCTGTTTCAGACCCTGGGAAGAGCTTGTTCAACATCAAGGCTGAAAAGGTTGTAAGGTTCTTCTACTTCAAAGTTAATACAAATAAGTTTGATTTTCTCAATAATCTGTTGTTTTATGGTTTATTTTATGGATTCCTTGATCGCCATAATGGACATGATTTATGATATTAGCTATGCAGGTGCTATTTGATGTTTACTTGTTTGTGATTATAGGTTCTCAAAAGAAAACTCTTTCGAACGGTTGAAGGATGGCTACTACAAACTAGCGTTGGACTTAAAGTAGGGTCTAAACACCTCTATAACTTTTATTTATGAATTGCATATGTTTAGAGAAAGATAGATTTTCTTGTCTGCTTGTTGCTAGACCATCTTCTGATACTAGGGAGATCGGTCTTGTTCGCAAGATCAATTTATTCGGCCAACAAATTGGTGAATCCACTGGGGAACTGAATTTGGTTTTTGGTTTTCCTTTGTCTTTGACTTGAGAAACTTGTTCTCATTTCTGGTTTTTGCTTGATGTGTGTTGGATTGGGTAGTTTTTAGGATCTGAATCATTTTTTGTTTTTTTCGAAGTTTCTAGGGGACCGCACTCTCTCTTTACAGGTAGTGCGAGCATCTCCGCACTTCTCCTTTAGTAGACAGAGCGGTACCGCATCTGGTTCTTCTGGAAGCCTGCGGACCCTGTGAAATTTTTAAAAAAATTTAAAATTTTTACTTCCAGTTAAGTTTAGGTTTTATTTACGAATTTTAGTGTCTACCCAGATTTGCATGTGTTCAGTCAAGAATCTCTTGTGAGTAAGTTCCAATGGTATTTTTGTTTTAGATGATTTTCTAGAAGTTTTGCATGCTTGGAGTGGTTTTCACTCGGTCTTTGTAGTGACTCAAAGATTAGAAGCTTGAGAAACCTTAGATTACCCTGGTGTCTTTTTGTCTTCTTGATGAGTCTGACTGGGTTGTGAAATTTGTTCTTTGTGAGAAATAGATTTTGTTTTCTCTTTGCAAATCTTTGAACGAACTTGTTTATAAGTTTTGAATTTCATTTTTATAAAAGAAAACATATATGGATGTTTTTTGATTGATTTGTTATTTTGAATGAATGAATCCTTAGTTTACTGAAAAAATAAGTAAAATGTCCTCAAAAAGAATTCAAGCTTTTATTCAATTAGGTTTTTAGAAATTTTTAGATCTCAAGATTAGATTTTGTAGTTTTGAGTGCTTTCTAGAACTTGTAGGATCTCTTTTGAAAGAAATTCTTTTTGTAGTTTCGAGTTTTGAAAAGGAAAGGGATTTATTGTGAGCATAATTAGTAGTCTCGTTTTGAGTTTTTTTTAAAAAATACAAAAATATTTTCTTTTCATTTACGTGTTGAAAGAAATATTTGTTTCTCAAAGAATTGCATTCTCGAACTCTTTCTTTTAGCTAGAAATTTATTGAAAAAAAACGAATTGTTTATCATTTTAGGTGCATTTTTTAGTGTTTTTGGAGTCGAGTCTTCACACCATCAAAATTTCATTTCCATACCTATTGACTTAAGGAACAACCTATAAAAGTAACGCTTAATTAAAATTGATCTAGTAATATTTTTATTTCTAGGGCTCTTATCACCAATATAGCTTAGGCTAATATCTTGGAGTAGGGAGTAATTAACTCTTCAAGATAGTTAAAACAAACAAGTAGCTATATCTTGCGGTAGGAAATAAATCCAATTGTAATTGATATATTCTGGGAAGCTCCTCTTAAAGGAGTCAATCACGAGATCATGTCCGAACCTTTGAGACAATCAAGTCTGTTTCATTGGGAAAGATAGAATATTTGCGCGTATTATAAATGGTAAACCTCGGATTTACCATTGTCGAGGAGCCTGGGGTCACTTGTTGGTAAACCTCAGATTGATCATGTCGAGGATCCTTCAAGGGGATTGAGCTTTGTTACTATGCCCTTATGCGTAGATCGGATCGTAGACTATTCCCCCAGTTGTATTTGTTGCTGTTGGTAACCTTAGTGTCCATAAAATTAAGATTATTTCCTAAGGTGACGGTGAAGGACGGGTCTCACTGTACTTGGAGCAGACGTTGACTAGACTCACTTGGATTCTCTGGGTGGTTCTCTTCACTCGAGATGGTTTTGTGAAGATACTTGTGCCAGTCTATTTCATTAAGCAGGTTGTCGGGGTAGCTGTTCTAACCGCCCTTTCTGTATTAAAATTCTACGATGTTGGATTTCATCACCAACTAGTGTTTTTAGTACGGGAAGTTACTATTTGTGTGTGGTTTGAACTCTTAGATTTTTTTAGGCATGTGATTCAATTGTTTGTTTCTTTAGAGATTTTAGGTGGATTTATTGAAATTTTTCTTTCTTTGTGTGTGAGTTACTAAATATTTAATTGTGGCTGAATTACCGAGACAATCTCGTAGGCTTCGGGGGCAACCTCCTGAGTATTCACCAAGCCAGCTTGAAGGGCTATGAGCTCTTGTATCACCTAGTGATAGTAGAGTTGGGTCACAAGAAGCCGGAGAGTCATCCTTAATTTTTCATCCTGACTATCAAGTATAGACAACGATGTATATTTCTGAGCCAATTTCACTTTCTGAAGTTACTGGTAGTATTTCTCCTACTAGTGAATTAGCTAAAGAACCTAAAATTTCTGAGCCTGAAACTGAACCTGCTCCTACTCCATCTTCAGGATTTGCTTCTCAAACTTCTAGTGGTCGTAGTTCACCCAAGGTAGGAAATATAATTACTCAAAATCTTCCTTTTGGCCTCATTTCTATTGAAGAACTTGTTAGTCCAGATGAAGACATAGGTCTTCCCGAAAATCAATCAAATTTAGAACTTAGGGAGCATGAATCAATTTTCTACAGTCCTTTTAGGAGTGATGCTTGGTACGTATCATTGACATTTTTTTTAGAAAACCCAGGCCTTAGTTTTTCACCACCTCAAATTCCTTTTCATCCAACACCCAGAGGCTATTATCCTCCATTGAATATGTCGAGACAGTCATATATGTTTTCCCAAACACTGGAAACATTTTTATATGGCAGTCCTTCTGTTCCTTGGGGGTACCAGTCACTCACTGGGATTTTTTCAGGAGCATCTCCTCAACCCATCGGACATGAGACATCAACTGGTAATAATGGAACTCAAATGTTGAGCACAGAAGAAATTCTTATGATGTCTGGTAGTATTCCAAATCCACAACTTCAAGGTAGTCAGTTACTGCCTGGGGGGCAACCCCAAGGTAGTCAGTTACCGCCTGGAGGGCAACCTCAAGGTAGTTAGTTACCGCCTGGGGGGAAACCTCAACGTAGTCAATTACTGCTTGGGGGGCAACCTCAAGGTAGTCAGTTACCACCTGGGGGGCAACCTCAAGGACAGTACATACCTCAAGGTCAACCCCAGACTCAATACATGCCTCAAGGTCAACCCTAGTTTCAATATATACCTCAAGGTCAACCCTAGTTTCAGTACGTGGCTTAGGGTTATCAACCTCAAGGTCAGTACCCAACTCAAGGTTTCCAACCACCTTCTGGTCAACCATTTGTACAAGGAGCTGGAAATGTGCCGCTTAATTATCAACCCTATGCTCAACCCGGTTATGGTCCTCCATATGCACAACCTTTTATGGGTCCATACCACGGAATGAATATGATGTGGGATCCATCTAAAAATTCAACAGACCATGCAACCTAATGTGCAGTTATCAAGTCAACCTGGACAACCTTTGGTTGCTGGTCCAACCCAGCAACCTGTCTAGCCTATTGTTCAAACTTATGCACCTGGTTCAGTTCAACAGTATGGGCCTAGTTCACCTCGGACTCCGCCTCAAACTACTACTGCAGCCTCTGTTCAATCCACACCTGTTTCTGGAGTATCGGTAGCTTCAGTTTCTACTGTTCCTGTAGCAGTGCAAACTCCTCAAGCCTCTTTACCACAGTCAGGACCTACAGTTCAGACTTCGGTTCAGATGCCTGCAGGACAAGCTGGTCCAAGTACGGTTGTCACAAGTCAACCGCAATTCACTTATCAACCATATCAGGGACAATATCAATTCGGTTCTACTGTACAAAATCCAGTCTATCAGTATCAACTGTACCCTGGCTATACTTATCAACAGCCTCAACAACCCTAGTTTAGTCCGGTTAATCCTGGTTTCCTAGGAGGTTATAATATTCCTAATGAAAATCCAATTCCAGGTTATCCTGGATATCCTCCTCCTGGGGCTGGTCTTGTTACTCAAGGTTTTCGCGACCCTAACTGTCATTTAACATTTATTGCAACTTTGGATTTACTTGATTTGTCGCACCTTACGAACAATCTGATTTACTATCTTCCATATTAGCCACCAATGCCTAATACGTTTCCCAGTGATATCCCGAAGTTCGAGGGTAGGTCAGGAGAAGATCCATCAAATCATGTGATGACTTATCACCTCTAGTGTGCATCTAATTCCATCATTGATGACTTAATTCGCTTACATCTTTTTCAACGAACTCTAATTGGTCTTGTTGCCAAATGGTAGATTGAGTTACCACGAGGCTCTTTTTATAATTTTAGTCAATTAGCCACTTCTTTCTTAACTCATTTTCAATTGCCTGTCAGATACGACAATGGCAAGGAATTGTTAACTTCATTAAAACAATCGACGTCCACATATATTTCTGATCATATTTATGAATGGCAGCGTAGACGGCATTTGGTGAAAGTTTTCATTCCGAATCAAATTTTAGCGAAATGGTTTGTAAAATCATTGTTACCTAAAATCACTGAAGATGTAGCTAAGGCAAGAGTTGTTACTGAAGAGCAAGCAATTGCTCAGGCTCAGTACCTTGACCTCGTCTATACGCAGTTAGGTACTTTACATGAAAAAATCCTTGATCTTCTCAAACATGGACAAATAATTGCAGCTCCTTCAGGGTCTCATGTCGCTGATGGTATGATTGGTTCAGTTAATACTAAAATCAAGAAGAATTCTTCTCTTATTATAACTTTACCAGATTCCCCGACAAGAGACTCTTCCGCTAAAATTCCTGCTGATATCCATGTCGTAGAATCATCTACGGCCAAAACAAAATCCAGTGGTAAAAAGAAGGGGAAAAATAAAACAAACAAAACTCAAAAGAGAAAACAGATAAAAATGAATCTACTAACGAGAAACGTAAACCTCGCTATCCTTGTCTCATTTGTGACGAGGATCATTTTACTAAAGACTGCCCACATCGAGCCGAGGTTTCGAAAATCGTCAAAGGTTCTCAAATGCCTACTGCCTTGAAGGATCCTTTTCCTAATCAAGATAGTAAGATAATTGGTTCTTCCTCAAATGCCTCTGAAGAACCCATTATGATGATGTCTCATGTTAGGATTGTGACACGATCGCAGGATTATGGTAGTAAAAATCCTGTTGGTGGTGAAGAAGTAGAATCTTCTAATTCAAACCCATCAACTACAACTCCTCCTGGTTCTGATCCATTACAGATCAAGCAACCTAATTTTGACTTAGTAATCAAACCGCCTGCTAAAGGTATACTTCAGAAATCAGCTTTCAACCCACATGCGAGAGATGCTCAAAATTATAACATTGTTGAAGACTTAGCTATTTCCCCTTCACCAATGTCGGCTTTGGAAATGCTGCAATCATGCCCAGCACAATGTAAATTACTATTGTCTGCTACAGGAGCTGTTAATATTCAGGATTTGAACCTAATAATATTCGATTTAGAGAATAGTACACCCCGCCTACCTCATCAAATGGCTTTCCAGATTCCAGTGTTAGTCAAAAACATGCCTTGCTTTCGGACTATGATTGATGAGGGAGCTTCTGCATATATTATGTCGATCCAGTGTTGGAGATTGCTTGGTTCTCCAACACTCAATCAGTCTTCGATGATTCTAAAGGACTTTGATGGCCGAGGGTTCCATCCTTTTGGCATTTTGCAGGATTTACCCATAGGGGTCGAAGGTAAAACTATAAATCTAGATGTGGAATTGGTTGATGCCCCTCTATATTACAACCTTCTCTTGGGTCGCAGTTGGTCTTACGCTATGATTACTGTTGTTTCATCGGTCTTTCGGCTTATCAAGTTTCCTCATAACGGAAAGATCGTCACAATAGACCATCTGAATTATTTTTCATCCGACCCAGCCTCTTCAGATAGTATTTAGCATGTCGGTAAAACAACTATCCCTTACAGGGATGTTGGGATAGGTTTGATTAAAGATTCTGGTTTACTAGGAACTTTTTCCTTCCCTCCTCCTAACATATCGCCTTCTATTGCAACTATTCATATGATTTCGTCGAACACTATTGTTTTTGATGATCCTTGGATCGTACCTTTTGATTCTAAGATGGATTCATTTGGTAACACGATGCCTTTGAGTCCCTTTGAAATTGCATATCAAGCTGTACAGTTAATTTCTGACTCTTGTTCAACCAAAACCGATCCAATATATGCGGTCCATGGGGAATCACTTTTGATATCAACCTCAGCTTCAACAACATCTTCTGATCCTGTTCGTACTGATGCGAAGATTCGTGAACTTTTGTCTGTTGATGATTTACCATGGGGATATCTTCATCATCGATCTTCGTTTTTACCTGAGCTTGATCATTTTGAAAATGATTTTTCATCGATTTTTACTACTGACTATGTCAAAGAACCACAAAATCCATTGCAACATCCTGATTCTGAGTTAAATTTGGGAAATATCTCTCGAACGGTTCCTATTGACATTTCAGTTAAACTCGAAATTATTGAAAACATTCATATAGGTGCTTCCTATACGGACGATGAGATCCAAACTTATAAAGCCCTATTTCAAGAATTCAGCGACGTGTTTGCCTGGTCATAAGAATAAATGCAAGGAATCGATCCATCAATTGTTGTCCATGAAATTAAAACTTACCCGGATGCTAAACCTGTTCGCCAACGTTTGCGTTAGATACATCCGAGAAAAGTCGTTGCTATTAAAGCTGAAGTTGAGAAATTACTTCATGCAGGTTTCATTTATCCAATTTCTTTAATAGATTAGGTATCAAATATTGTTCCTGTTAATAAAAAGCAAGGAACGATAAGAATATGCATTGCCTATAGGGATATTAATCGAGCTTGTCCTAAGGAAAATTATCCAACCCCATATATTGATCAAATTATTGATGATTGTGCCGATAGTGAAATGTTCTCCTTTATGGATGGTTTTTCCGGTTACAATCAAATCAACATACTCCCTACTGATCAACCTAAAATGGCTTTCATTTGTCCATGGGGGACATTTTCTTATTGCAAATTACCTTTTGGATTGAAGAATGCTGGAGCAACTTTTCAAAGGGCTATGTCTTACGCATTTCATGACATCAAGCACATTGTACAGCCTTATCTTGATGATTTACCTACCCATTCATTACATAGAGCCGATCATCTCACTCATTTACGAGCTATCTTTATGAGATGTAGGCATTATCGAATTAGGCTGAATCTACACAAATGTGTATTCTGTGTAGAAATGGGTTCTTTACTAGGATTTTTCGTTTCAAAATCTAGCATTCATGTCGATCCCTCGAAGGTTGAAGCTATCTTCAAATTACCTCCTCCTTCGACTCTTCGCCAAATCCAAAGTTTGCAAGGGAAAGCAAAATTTTTACGTCATTTCATTCTTAACTACGCCGAGATAACGAAAGGTTTTACTAGGTTGTTGAAATAGAATACTCCATTCTTTTGGGATGAGATAGCTAATAAATATTTTGATGCACTTAAACACGTGTTAACCCATGCGTCGTTACTGCATCCTCCTAATCACAACCAAGATTACGTTTTATACCTAGCTGCTTCTCATTCCACCATTGGGATGGTTTTAGTTCAGGAAGATGAATTCAACAATGAATGTGTGATTTACTATCTTAGTTGCGCTCTGCATCTGACCGAGATTAAATATTCGCATGTGGAGTAATTGGCCTTGGCAGCTGTTCAAGTTGTCCAAAGATTTCGTCACTACATCTTATTACGCAAAACCATGGTAATTTCTGACTGTAACCCTATGATGTATATTTTGACCAAACAATTGCTAGGGGGAAAGTATTCCAAATGGATAGTTATCCTGCAGGAATTTGACTTGCAATTTGAAAAATCCAAGGCAAAGAAATATTTGGTTTTTGCGGAACTGATGTGTGATTTCCCTTGTATTGATACTGAAACTGTGGTGGAAGAGCCCATTCCAGATGAATCCTTGTTTCTTATCAGTACTCTTGATCCATGGTATGTAGATGTTATTTTTTATCTCCAAACACAATCTTTTTGGCCTGAAATCTCGCGATCTCAGCGATGGAAAATACGTTTCCAATCCCAACAATACAATATTATTGGTGATACACTCTATCGTCGAGGGGCGGATTCTATTTTCCGACGTTATCTAACTCATGAAGAAGCTGAAAAAGTTCTCAATGACTGTCACTCTGAAGCATGTGGCAGTCATATGTCTGGGTATGCCACAACCCAAAAGATATTGCGCGCTGATTATTTATGGCCATCCTTATTCAAATATTGTATCTATGCAGTCCGGAAATGCCACAATTGTCAAAATTTTTATCGTAAGACGTGTGCTCCACCGGCTCCTCTCCACCCTATAATTGTCATCGGCCCTTTCGCAAAGTGGGGTATCGACATTATTACATGCAACCCTCAATTGGCCAGGGGGCATGCATATATCATCCTAGTAGTAGATTATTTTACTAAGTGGGCCGAGGTGATGCTTACATTTTCGGCAGACAGTAAAACTGTTGTAACTTTCATTTTCAATCATATAATTGCTAGATTCGGTGTTCCTCAAGCTATTATTACTGATCATGGAAGTCATTTTCGAAACATCATGATGATTGAACTGACAGATCAACTTGGCCTGTGTCACGATAGTTCTACTCCATATTACCCACAGGCTAATGGTCTGGTTGAAGCTATCAATCAAGTTCTAGTCACTATGATCCAATGAATCATTGGTATTCATAGGTCGAATTGGCATAACATGTTATTTTCAGCACTTTGGGCATATCGAATCTCAGTAAAAACATCAACTTTTTTCACTCCTTTTCAACTGGTCTACGGTTTGGAAGCAGTGTTACCCATTGAATGTGAAATTTTGTCATTACAATTAGCGATAGAATTACTCCCAGCCACTTCTGAAGAGGAGAAATGTTTTTTGTACTTAGCTTAGCTAGATGAGAATCGACGCAATGCTGCATTAGCAATCAAGGCTCATGCAAAACGAATAAAAGCTCAATACAACCGAAATGTTATACCTCGTAATTTTTCAGAGGGAGACCCAGTTTTACTATACGATCAAGCAAATGATAAGCTAGGGGCTGGAAAATTTGTACCTATGTGGCATGGTCCTTATATTGTTAAGCGAAAGCTAGCAAAAGGGGCCTATGAATTGGTAGATTTTGATGGTGTCTCTTTAGGTAAACCTAGAAATGGGCTCTACCTAAAGAGATATTATGCTTAAATTTCGGTGTGGAGATTTTTGTTAGATTAGTTACACTATAGCTAGTGTGTTTTAGATTAGGAAAATGTGCCTAGTATAGAGAGTGCTTTTATCATTATTCCTGCTTATTTTTATTTTACTCTTGATATTGTAGATGTCGACGTCTCTTCAAACATACATTGGTTTTGCTGATGGATCTTGCCGTAGCTTGGGTTATCTATTCACCCTCTGATGAGTTAGTATCTATGCATGGGGTAAGCCTCAGTCAAACAACGAATAACATTGCAGAGCATAGTGTAGTGATTGAGTTATTATCTAAATCCATCTCATTTGGGATTTAGAATTTGATTGTTAGGCTAGATTCTGAACTCGTTGTATTACAGCTTAACAGGGTTTAAGCCATTAGAAATCCAGTATTATTAAGATTATTTTTTAGAGTTCGTCTCTTGGAACGTGAATTTGATTACATTGAATATCAACATATTCCAAGACATTTAAATACATTAGTAGATGCATTTTCTTCTCATATGATAAATAAAAATTTGCAATAATCAAAACAGTAAATTTAAAACAAATTCAATAACATGTTACACAAGATAACCAATAATAGTGATATATCATAGCATAGAAGTGTGTCAAAATATACATCGTCTTCAATCATAGGTTGAAAAACACCTTATGATCAACAAAATGATAGTACAAAAAGACAAAAATGTCATTGGAGTCTACAAAAGGGATCATCCTATCCCTGGTGATGATCACGATAAAAAACCACTGCGCGGGCCACCCTACAAAGGAACCTCCTAAAAGGTCATGGGACCCCAATCATATATCACTGTAACCTAAGTGGGATATCATCTATGCTAGTCTCTAGAATATCTGCTGTCAAATGATCTAGATGATTCTCCAAATCGGTCAGGATCTCTATAGATTGGTCTTGTGGGGCTGGTACTACTGTAGCTGGGTGTCTCCTCTCATAAGGTTGGAGAGCGGTTGGTCATCATGGACCCACATCTGCATTTAAAAAAATTTATTGTCAGTTTTGAACAATTTGAATTTTTTTTTTTTTTTAGTTAAAACTTTGAAAGTGTTGAAAATGATTTTACCTAAATCATCCCACTGCTCTCCTGGTGGAAGAATCATGTCTGGGTCACCGCAATAATCCATCCCAGCATATGGAAAATCCTGAATCACAAAAATTTGGTTCCTAAACCAACGAAAATACTCACGCAGAAAGAAAACAACCTCTGAACCCTCCTCAGGATGACGGGCCATCACTGCAACCCAACACATTATCTTAGGCTCTTGAGGAAGACCAACCCCAACAGAAAGCTACTATGGGACCAGCATAGGAACCCTCTCTAAACCAAAACTCACAATGAGGAAACCATATCCAAAGTTTTTTAGTTGTCCGTTCTTTTCTCTAGTTAGTTGGCCTTTTACATTCGCCAACACAGCCTTGCACCAGTTGAAGATGGTACCTCGATAACAGTCTATTGCCATTTGCATTTGGGATACGGTAGCTACATGCAATGCTACACTCCCGCATAGTCTAGTGACAGTGAATGTAATAACATTAAGTTCAGGATGGTCGATAGTTTTAATATCGATTCGTTTTTCCTTTGTTTGATCATTGCAAAACTCCAATCGGGGACTAGCGACAGACTGGCCACCTGGTCTAGTCCCAAAAAGAGATAATCGTTTGCCTCTCTTGGGAAAACCGGTCAAGAAAGATATGTCCTCTAGCTCAATTTCGAGCTGGTGGCCACCAATCATGAAACACTGATCCTGTATGTTCCACCTGTCTACCAGCCATTGCAAGAAGTCTACTTGGGCCCTCATGCCTGGTATGGCCCAAAATTTAAACATTCCACATGCTTTAAATGCCCGTATTGTGGGTGGATGATTTATTGCGGCAAGGTCTACATCTTCATGCTTGTGTTCCCGCAAAATAAGCATTTTGTATGTCCTATAATGAAAAAATGACATATTAGAATAGTTTAGTTCGAAAAATTTTGGGCGGAAAATAAAGAAATTTGAATTTTTAAAATCTACTTCGCAGGGTCTGCACCCGATGGTTACAAACAGTGCGTAGGTCCACACTCGTCGTAAGCAATAGGTGCATACCCATGAATTTTTTCTGTGTAGAAAAAAGTCGGGGTCCGTAGGGGCCGCATGTTGCACGTGAGGACCCTCGCGAGCGGTTTTCTAAACCAAATTCTCCTTAAAAAATCAAATTTAAAGCCTAAAAATGAAATGTAAATGGTTGAAATGCGAGATAAGGATGATGTGGATTACTTGGAGCTGACGATTTTCGATTCCAACGGACAAATTTTCTGCAATATTCACAAGAAGTTTCTTACCCAAAAGTTTTCACTTCTCACTCTGAAATCAAATGGTAAAAATGAGTTTACAAAAGCCCTTTTTATAAGCTTTTTTGAATAAATGAATTTTTAATTTATTTATTTTTCACTTTAAAAAGGTAACTTTTTGATACATTTTTATTTATCTTAAACATGTATGAGTAATGTTTTGAGTTTTTGTGCAGAATATTGGATTTTTCGGGGAAAATTGATCATTTTCAATAAAGAGCATACTTTTTCACTTTTCTGGACTCTTCTAAAATTTACGAAAAAGCGAAATATTGGAGTCCTCTTTAAGCTCTTTTTTGACTTGTGAAATATGAAAAGATTGCCGAGTGTTTTCCTTTTTAAACTCATTAAACAAAATTAAAAAGGCAATCCACTTATAGCTCTTTTCTGACCGTATAAACATGAAAAGATCGCCATACTTTTGTCGTTTCAAGTTCGATATTGGTTATAAAACAATGTGTCTTCGATCTCTTTTTTACTTTTTTAGATCGGAGCCACTAATTATGAAAAGTACTCTTTGGTCGTAATGGTCAAGTGGTTCTCTCAAGTATTATTTTATACTTTTTCAGGCTTGGGGGACACAAATTTACAAAAAAGAACATCCATGGAGTTTTATTAAGTTTTTCTTCTGACTCCCTAAAATTCAAAAACACCGAGTTTTTCCTATACTGGACTCGTTAAAATTGAACAGTAAAGGACCTGTTCAATTTAAACAGGAATAAACCAATCCTTCTTAGGGTTTGATTTTTAAACTAAGTTGGACTCATCCGAAGGATGAGCTTATAAAAAAGCAAATGTTATCCTCCTCAAGCTTGTCAAAAATAAAGAGGTACTTGCCAGAAATGGTGGGGGAAAAGAGAGAAAAATGAACTTGTTTGTTACACTTTGTGTTTTAGAAAATCAGTGAACCACTCTTGAACATGAGACTTTTTGTTTGCCTGGGTTGGGAAATCCTTTGCCTAACAGTTAATCAAACCATATTGAAAGTCTTCAGCTGGTTTCTGGGTATTAGCTTCGGGTCAATTGTCACCAAACCATCTGCAGTGTTGTTATGTGTTCAAGAGGTCAGTTCAAACAAACCATTCATTTGCAAAAATATTTGTCATCCATTTTGACCATCCCTGAGTCAGTCCTTGCTAATATGTTTCTTCAAAACTTGATCTATGATTTTGTGTTGTGGGCTTGTCTACGATAGGTCACTTTCTATCGACTTTGGCTCATTATCTAGAAATATGATCTAGAAATCGTCAGTACCTTGGAATCTGCATGCCCTAATGGCAGGTTTCTCGCCTTCGACGATAGGTTGCATCATTGACCTTCGATCAAAGGATTCTATGACATGTTCGACATGAGCTCATTTATTTACATTTCATGGATTGTACTGAGTAGTTTGAGAACCATTGACATTACTGGTGGTTTCTATCACACTTGTTAACAGTTCACATCATTGACTAGTAATCAGTTGATTTCTACCATGTTCGACTCTAACACTTTCATTCACATGGATAGAATCGTACTAGTTCAGGAAGCAGAAATCAAGACCCTTGATCTAGTTTCTACCATCTAGGCTGTGAGGAATTTTGTTATTCATTATACAATAGACCATACATAAACATATGGTTGCATCCATACTGTATCTACATATGTCTACACTCTTGATGTATTACAAAATCATTCTTGTATCAAAATAGTTTTGTCAGTTTTCTAGTCAGTTTTAATTTGAGTATGGGAATGCCTACCTCAGCGATGATATGTTCACATATATATATTTTGCATTGAATGTTTTTATGGGTTTTGATTGGGGTGTCCATAGGATGATCCTTGAAATGATAAAGTACTTCACTCTTCATAGATGAAAAACTATATCTTCATCTATTACAGACTTCACACTTTAGGGGGCAATCTGTTGCACAAAAAATTTTCACCTTGACATTTTTCAATCTGTTTGAGTCCATTACCACTCATACTTTCCTCCTTTGCAAGTCTTAAGCCTCAGTTCTTCACGTCAAGTCTTGAAAATGAGAGAAAGCCCTCAAAAGTCTCTAAAACTCTAGTTCTGCACTTTCTCTTAGCATTATCTGCGGTCCTGCACCTAATGGTCATGTCTCCTATGCACTTGACTGCTCTGTCTCTGTGTTATGGGTGCGGACCCCTCTAAAAGTTAAAAAGGCACAAGTATATTCTTAAAAACTCACTTTGAGTCATTTCTAGAAGCTTCTGGAAGAAATCTTGAGGTGGCAAGTTCGCTTCCTTAAGGTTCATGCATCCCATACCTTAAGGAGCTAACCCCTTGATGTGAGGAGCTTATCCCTTTGAAGGAGGACTCTATCCCTTCATAGGTGGCCCTATAACCTCCTTCCTCTACACTATAAAATGGAGCATTGGGCTAGTTACTTGGGAGGTTAAAAGCTAAATATTTTTGAGGTGAAATTCTACTGGAACTTAGTCTTCTTATTTGAGCTTTTATGAGGAGAGATTACATACCTCTTTGATCTCATTTGGAAGAGTGTAAGGCTTGTCAAAGTAAAGGAGATTCCTGTTTCGGACCCTGCGAAGAGCTTGTTCCAACATCCAAGGCTGAAAAGGTTGTAAGGTTCTTCTACTTCAAAGTTAATACAAATAAGTTTGTTTTTCTCAATAAGTTGTTGTTTTATGGTTTATTTTATGGATGCCTTGATCACCATAATGGACATGATTTATGATATTATCTATGCAGGTGCTATTTGATGTTTGCTTGTTTGTGATTGCAGGTTCTCAAAAGGAAACTCTTTCGAACAGTTGAAGGATGGCTGCTACAAACTAGCATTGGACTTAAAGTAGGGTCTAAACACCTCTATAGCTTTTATTTATGAATCACATATGTTTAGAGAAAGATAGATTTGCTTGTCTGCTTGTTGCTAGACTATCTTCTGATACTAGGGAGATCGGTCTTGTCTGCTAGATTGATTTATCCGGCCAACAGTGATGAACCACCCCACCTTAAAATGGGGATTCCACTGCTATATCTTACACATCATGCTCTAACTCCTTGATCTTCGAGCAGTTAATAAAATAAAATCACAAAAAAGGTAAAAGGCATAAAATAAGGGTGGAAACATCAAGGCTGGGGCACCTCATGTATCACGATTTCTCCCTCCTATACATTATAAATCCAAGTGTGGGCTTCCCTCTTATTATCTACCCTTGTACCCCAACATGTGACCTAGGGCCACTCCTTCTCATCCCCTACTTCATTCACGAAATCTGTCACATGCCAGTATCTTTTGAAGGATGTACCTTGAATATTGTCCCATATAGAAGTAGGAACCACCTAATAGGGTGCTTGGTTAACATCATTTGGAGTTTTGGAGACATTTGCGCGTCTCAAAGACCATTATGGAAGGGTAAGCCATTACAAATTCCCCACCTATGGTCTATGATTAGGTAAGTTCATTTACTTGATTTCTCTAATGACTTGTTGTACTAGCAGGTTAGGGGAAAAAATGGGTCTTATGCAAGATTGCAGATGGTTTCCATTTGGGGTTTGGTCTCCCTATACCAGGTCTTAATCCCTTATAGGGATACACTAGCACATATAGGGTGAGCATTGAGATCCATGGGCCTCCACAATAGTAGATTTCACTCCATGGATCCCCACATCCATTCAAAGATTTCTCATGGTTCACTTATTGGACAAGGAAGATGACCCTTATCCATCATGCCCAACCAGGCCTAAATCTACACCATACACTTAACAAATGATCCATGACTCGTACGATGATGTGGCATCACCTACACCATCATCCTAGCCCTTGCAGATGATCTACAACATCTTCTATTTATTTGGAGACCCATGAGGGCACCTATGTGACCCCACGTCATTTGGAGCACCATAGGTTATGACAAGGGGCCAACCCCTTTTCCACTACTTTTGAGAGTCCTATTCTTCATTCTAGTACCCATGGACCTCATTAGGCCTCTTAAAAGTCCCTACGACATGCATATATTATTATTTGACCTCTTGAGGGGCTTCCTTTTTCATTTATGAGCTAGTTTGGTGGGCTTGTCACCAAAATTTGTATTATTAGAACATTGTTTTATTTTTGGAGCTTATGTAGGCTGAATTGAACTCCTAAGTTGTGTGTAAATACAAATGAGATGAGTTCATTTCTCATCATCACTTTGGTTTGGATCTCTTATATCTCTTGATATTTCTGCACTTTTTATAGAGGATGAATTGGAGCTTTATGGATGAATTTTGATGTGTGGATATTGGTATATCTTCTCTTGGAGCTTCTCCCTTGCAAATTGTGAATGGTTGGATAGATTATGTTACATGTGAGTACATGATTTTAATGCTATTATTGTTTTAATTTGTCATATACATTGGACTGGGATTTTCGCTCTTCTAGGGCTAATTGTTGCATGCATTTACAACTCAAAATTGTGGAATTTTTCCTCTATTATAACATCTATCAATGTATAGTCCACATAATATGAACATGATCTCCTAGGCATAATTCTGTCAAAGAATTTGACCTTGATAATCCATTCCCTTTGTGCATCGAAGTATAAAAGCTGCAAGATTTCTTCTCCTTGACCTAGAAGGCTAGCGAAGTGTTCTTAAGGCCTCCTTGACTGGGAACCAAGAAATCCTACTCATATTCATCATAGAATCCATTCTCCCAAAGACTAAGGCACTGATCAACCAAAATATGGTCACGAAAAATCACATTCCTTCACCTTCTTCCATGTCTAGCCAAGTTGGGGCACCTAGGGCATCAATTTCCTGACAAGATAGCCCTCCAAAAGGTTCAATCTTCTAGGGTATCTTGGCTGGTATTTCCTCAAGGTATCCTCTAATTTTGAATCCATCTTGATAGTGGATTTGGGAGAAAAGACAAGCCCTAACTTCGGGATAAAACTTTGCCTTAGCATCCCTAAGGCTATCACCTCATAGGATAAATCAACACCTTCAAGTGAAAATTATTTCTTTGATCCTTTCCCCACCTTGTTTAGGATAAGAACATAATTGGTTGCTATAATTTCCCCTATCATAGACCAGGTCCACTTGGTCCCATGTGGTCCCATTCCTTTGAAAAGACAATTCTTCAAGAACCATATGGGATACTAATTACAATTAGGATTTAGGGATTGGGAAGTTCCTTCATAAGGCATATCCCATAAACCTAACCCTTGAATACTCCTCTCCTTTCCCTAAAAGACGTTGTATTTTTCTTAGGAAGCAAGTGAGCCTTATCCTTCTAACTCTTCTAGGAAAGGGATTTTTTGGGTCACTCCACATCATTTCATTGACTTATCCTTCATTGGTGACTCCATAATATATCGGGTCTCCTCCCATCAATGAAAGTTTGTAAATAAAATGGAGCCTTAGTTGAGGTGACAGTGGGCTAAGTCTCCATTTGTTTCCCTTTTCCTAGCATTTTCCCTTTAGGGATCCCCCTTAGTTCTCCTACTAGTTTGAGCAGTAACATGTGGAAGGATGGAAGAAAAATTGTTAAGAATATTTTGGATTAAACATAGCAAGGTCATTGTCAATAAAAAATTGGGTGGATGGGATAAAATAATGGAGAGTGGACACCTTAGGGTTTAAAATTTCAAGGATTACGAATGGGTACTTGGATATAAATGCAAAAGAGGCTTGAATCCTCTATTATATGGATCTAATTAGACGCATACAAGGCAATGGTGAACAACATTCTAGAAATTTAGGATTTTTGATATTCTATAAAATGTTTGAAATTTTCAAATTCTATTTTTAACTACAATATATGCCATGACTCCTTTATATATAAAATTAGTTACAGCATTAAATAAATCCACATATTCTTCCATGGGAAGTAAAGCAATTGTAACAAAATATTTACAACATGACATCTTGCTTCATGTTCATATTATGTAGCAGTAACAATCACAAATCATCTTCTTCTATCTATTCTCTCTTACATTAGAAATGTACATTTTAATCATGTACAATTAATTAGTTCAAATAGATTATTATTAAGACATAAAAGAAGCAATGGTAAACATCAAAATAACATAGATATTTTACCCTAGAAATGTAAACCAGAAAACCAAAAGTGTTTTCAAAATATTTCTTTATAGTTTTAACATATTATATATATATTATATATATTATATATATATATATATATATATATATATGTACAATCCATCACCCTCGATTAGAATACAATTATAGTTCCTTAACCAAACCTACAAAACCATGGGCTAGAACACCTGTTTGGTCAATTTAGTGTGTTCTAAATTGCTATATAAATTGTCAATTCGGGAGTCGTAAACTGCTGAAGTGAAGTGCACTATATATGCAAGATAACCATTTTCTTATTTTTTTGTCGTTTTTAGTTTTTTGATTTGTTTTTGGATTTATCTTCTTGTTGATTCCCTAATGTGAGATGGTAATTTTACTAATCAAGTATGGACAAAAGTATTCAAGGTAATGGTGGCCTTTAAAATAATTTCCAAACTTCAAAGTGTTCCAAAGGTGTTCAAACTTACAATGATGAAATCAAGATGTACCTAGATTCTAATTAAACAAAATAGTGAACTAGTGACTATGAAACCCAATATCCTTGCTGCTGTATAAAAAGGAAAAGACTGAACTCAAAGCAATTCAAAAACTATAAGCAAAGTAAACTTAATCATATCACATCAACTCATTTTTGACCCCTCACCATTCGACTCGCTCTGGCTATAGGAGGTAATCATACACAAATTGAGTAATATGATATCTAAATTGCATAAAATAAAACTAAGATTAAACTACACATTCATCCTACAATCCCTCACCATTCGACTCGCTCTGGCTATAGGAGGTAACCGAGAATGATATGAGTAATCTAATCACTAACTTGCAAAAGTAAATAAACTAGTATCAAACTATACATTCACACTCAATCCCTCACCTTTCGACTCACTCTGGCTATAGGAGGTAACTGAAGAATGATATGAATAGTCTAATATCTATCTTGCAGAAAAGTAAATGAACAAAGAAAAACTAAAGAAATAAACAGTGCTGGAATTAGAACTAAGAAAACAAATCAATAGAAGGAAAAGATAATTCCATCATGTCATTAGTCATCAAAAACTATATGCACTACCCGGGCTTTCTATTAGAACCTGAAATGAAAACACTGATCAGTTGATAATCAATTGAAAGCATAAAAGAAACTATGGACAACAAATAACATAAATACCATGAGCAAGGTAATATATATAACAAACATCTATGGCATCAAGAGCGTAAAATGAATAAAAACATAAAGCTATACAACAACTATAGGACCTTGGTGTACAGGGGCCCTCTGCAACCTCAGTCAATCAGAAACCAATCACGGATTTGAACTCAAAATCAGTGTCTTCTCATATATTGCAATGCAGTCATAAAATAAAAACTAAGTCTTGGCTCGATGGCTCGCAAAAATAGTCAAGGTTAAATATCATCATCTAGCCTATACGCATACAAAGATGCTTTATTTATAGCAGGAAATACATAACTAATTCCTAAGGTTTGCGCTGGTAGACAGACATGTAAAAGACCATAATTGGAAATTTAGCAGCATGGTAGTCGTGGGAAGTAAATCCAAGGAGGGTGGTTTGTTGGATTCGGTCCACAGGCAGTCCCCAGGTGTTAGCACACCTCCTAAATCTCAGGATCTTGCCACAAAATCCTCCTCGTGATGAAAACAGAGTCCTGCCACCGCAAAACTCCTAGTGTTGACCACCGTTTGACCGGCTTTGACCGCGGGCTTCTGTGGATGATTCGGTTGAACCAAGGGGACACGTTCCATGTCCACATCATTTGTGGCTTGCCCATGTGGCTGGGTTCTTCAATAGACACTTGTAGCATAGACTTTAACAAAAGGGCTGCGTAAATTGATTCTGGCTGTGGAAAGTGACAGATTCCGCGGCTGATTGAGAAAAAATCTAAATCAAACAGGAGTCACAAGACATAGTTAGGAAACCATTTATATGCTAATTTTAAACTAATATGCAATGATTTGATAGCTTGGAGGTTCAGGTAACTGGAGAAAAAGGCTAAAAAGGTATGTAGGGAAGATGTAAGTTTGGGACTCAACATACCCCCACTGTAAAGGTGTTGCATGTCCTCATGCAACCAAAATTTAGTCATCTCCCTTTGGTCTATGTATTCTGAAGCCTCTGCTAATACATTCAGTCCTCTCCTCTTCTTTCTTGGTGCTACCACCATCCTGGGTTTCCTTATCAAACATCTGAACTTGAGATTGATTAATTCCCTGCTCAACTTTCTGCACTTCTTCTTTAGTTTCTTGTTCTTCTTCTGCCACACCCATATGTAACATGGTATTATCATGAATAATTTTGTCCACTTTGCTTTGCTCTTTTAATGTCTCATTTTCTTGTTTAATGTGCCTGTTTAAAACCTCTAATTCAAACACTTCTTGTTTCAAAGATTCAACTTGTGCATCTTGTGTTATGTGAGGCAGAATGGATGGTGTGCTCGGGCCTGCAACTGTCTTCTCTAAAGATTTGAGGTAATCATATACCTCTTGCTGTTTTGGATCAATTTCAGGTGTTTTCCTTGGGCTGGCTTCAAAGCCTTGTTGAGGAGGAGGACTGTCTTCTAGTTCTAGCCGAGAAGGGCTTACATCAACATTTGAAGGGCTGGCTTCAATATTTGGCAGAAGATGAGGTGGACTATGGCCAGCTTGAGGTTTCTCAGGTGTTTCCCCACCCAGGTCAATGAAGTGGGGTCCTTTTACTTGTGTTTTCCTCCACTTTCCTTTGAGTCAGCTGCTTCTTCTTAAGTACTGTGGGCTAGTACTTTCCTCTTCCATAATTTGTTTCCCTTTTTCTTCCTTCTTAGTTGTGGCATCTTGTTTTTGGAGATGCACTAGTCTCTCAGATAGCACTTGATAGTCTTCCTCTATAGATGGTTTTGGTGATTGGTAAACATCTTGTAAGTTCCTCTTTCCCTTCAACTTTCTCTACTTTTTGTGCTTAGTTCTTTCCTCCTTTTCTTTTTGACCACTTTATCTAGTTTTACTAATAGGAGAGTCTTGGATTATGGCACTTTTTCCTTTTCTCCTACTCCTTCTCGGTGCCTTTGGTGTACTGCTTCCTGGTGCTTCAGCTTGCTCTTGAAAATAGTTTCTCACTAGAAACCGTTCCCAAGTATCTTTGTTTTTCTTCAACTGATCTTCAACTAGGATCCTCACGAGTCCATGATGATATAAAACAGGTTCTATGTCCCCTATATTCTTTTGGACTGTGGTGCTCATCTTTTTCAAACTCAACAGTAATAAATAGGGCAGATTAAGAGTTTGTTTCTCTAAAAAGTTCATCAATAGCCTAGTGTGATACATGTACATCGTCCCAAATCGGCCTTCACAAGTGATAAACTTTTGAATGATTAATAGTAAGCCGGCCCATTCTTCTTTTAATGCATGAACAGGAATCCCTTGTAAATACAGTAACGTCCATACCTGGGTTACGCAATATAATTCTCCATGCCTGCTCGTCCAAACTTTTGTTTTTAAACCAACGCTCACCTTCTTGGGGAAAATCTGTAGCAGCTGAAATTGAGGCTTCAATGACCGTGAACTTCAGGTCTCTAATCTCCACCACCTGGTCATTGAAAGACCTTGCAAAGGCTTTCGTTACTTCTTTATTATGGCCCTTGAATTTCTGATGAAACGGAGCGATTTAACTTTCTTCAACAATTCTTTTGCCTGATGGTACCCTTCTAAAAACTTAAGCCCTTTTGGCTCTGCCCTCAGTAACCATCCCATCTTTTCCTTTGTTTAAAATTCTCTCTGGAATTCAACTGCGTATGAGGGTTTTATCAGAGGTAAGATAGTTATGTTGCAAGGTTTGTGGAAGAAATATGGCCGAAAATG
This sequence comes from Pinus taeda, assembly GCA_000404065.3. NCBI lineage: Eukaryota > Viridiplantae > Streptophyta > Pinopsida > Pinales > Pinaceae > Pinus > Pinus taeda. The sequence goes on from APFE031131505.1 coordinate 50,580, forward strand.
GAAGATGGATACGTGAATTGGGGTGTTTAGGAACTGTAAGCGGAAATAGAGGATGAGCAGCCAAGATGAAATGGAGACATATGCTAACGGGGTGCAGCTTTAACACAAGTGAAATGGCGTTAGAATTTTGAATTGAATAGCTGCGTGAGAGACGTTACACGTTGATAAAATGACTGTACAATGTACGACGGAGAGGAGCCGTATTTATATAGGTCACATCTCATGAATACAAGTGGAGTGTGGAAGTGCAGTCATCTATAAGTTGAACCTGAAAAATAATCATGAGACCATTTAGGGACTAAACATATGGTTTATGGAGTAAGGTCGTGGAATGGTAGTGGAGCTATCGTAATAATCATTGCACATAGTGAGCTTTAAGGTTCAATAACTATGCAAACTTGTGCCTTTAATTGCTATTTGAAAGAAATTTTTGCCCATACCTTGGAATTATTGTCTTTGTTGTCCGTTAGCCCTTACTCAATTGCTCCTTATTGATGTCTGTAGATGCTCCATGTACATGTATTCATAGCATATGCTTAGTCATACCTGCATTTTTATTTTATTGCACTAACATCTTGACTGTAAATTTGAAAAACAGAGTGGTGGCTGCGGAAACTGGTTCTGGTTGCGGAAACTGATTCCAGCTGCGGAAACTTGGCACAACAACCACTTAGCTAAATAGATATAGTTAGACAATAACTATTTGAATGGAAATGATCATGGGGAAAAAAACTTCTATTGATGAAATGAAATGGATGAGATGGAGTGAAATGAAGTGAATGGAGTGAAAATGGAAATGAAATGAAGTGGGATGAAGTGAGTGGAGTGAAAATGGAAATGAAATGAAGAAAGATTTTTTTTTGGAAAATATAGAGTGTCAGGTGTCCCTGATTTTCACTCTACATTTTTTGTATAAGATTGCCAATCAGAGATTAGTTTTCAGGCTTATACAAATTTATTTTTTTATTTTTTATTTTTATTTATTTTTAACAGAAAAGAACAAAGGCTAGGTTGGTGGGGAAGAATAATTCTTCTTCACCAACCTTATTGCAGAATTCTCTTGAAACATTTTGGCAAATTCTTCTTTTGAGAGTGGCTTATGATAAATCTTTAATCTGTGGCCATTCACAATAAGAGGAGTTTGAAATTCAT